>SJYC01002592.1:0-17876 GCA_006408675.1 Madoqua kirkii
AAAATATTTCAGCATTTAAATAGGAATATTCATGATATTCAGGGACATTATAAATCTTTTTATCACAAGGTTTTTTCACTGTTGCTATCATAAAAGCATGATAAACTATTGTGCTTGAGTTGCATCTGTCAACTGAACTGACAAATTGATTTACCTTTTAACTTAACCTTTCTTGCTTATACACCTTACCCAAGAAGCATGGCTAGTACATGGATTCATGGTGGGAGATGTTCAAAAAGTAATCATTTGGGGATGCTTTAAGTTATTAGATTATTTTGCTTTGGAAGATAGAAACCGTAATAATTAACAAGTAGGTTTAAGCTTTTTCTCTTATGCTATAATTCCCTTTAAGTAGTATAGTACTTCATTAAAAGATTGAATCTCTTTATAGTCTTGTGGGGCGTGCATTTTTTTTATACACTGAGAGAAAGGACTCTGTATTGAGAAATTTAGGATGGTGATTAATCAGCACAGAGCAAGCACTGGGATCATCCATGAGGACACACATAGTTTAAGAACTTTTCTAAGTAAAACCTTTCCAAGTTGGGATGGATGTAAACCAATGTTTTCCTTTGTAATGGATCTTAGAGAAAGATAAGCTCTGAAAAGGGGAATATGTTGATATGTCTATTACATATTTTTAATACTGATTTTAAACTTTATCTCATTTTTAGTCATTAGGTCACTTTAGTTTGTTGGTAATAAAAATGCAAAAACACAATTTTGGTCATCAGATTTAGTTTTCTTATATCCAAGATAGAAATGCAATACCTATGTCATTAGCTAAGTATTACATTCCAAGTGTCAGCTTGTAGAAATGTCTATCCCAGTGCTGTCACATAGTTGATAATAAAATGTAATTATTTCCCTACCCAACCTTAGCCTTTCAAAATGACTTAGGAACTTGAAACTGAACTTACAGTATGTAGAGTCTAATCATTACAGACTGTTAGGGCTGTTGTCTTTCTGTCCATAACACTGTCTTAGATAAGTATAACCTAAGGTTGAGTTAGATTTTTCTCTTTCATATTATTTCCTTGTACTGTTCACGTATATTGAACTTGTATGTCTCTAAAACTCCAACATTTAATTCTTTTGAATGATTCAAGCCAAGCCTTGCCAATAAATTGTTCAATAAATTCTTTTTAACAGAATATCTTTTATTTCCCTCCAATAATTTCTTTTTACAATGCTCTGGCTTTCTGCTCCTTCCAGAAGTCTGTGTACTATGTGAAGCTCTCTTGGGATCCTATTTAGCCTGCAGAGAAGAGAAAATCGCTGATTATCTAATGCTGTTGAGAAGTCAATCAATAAGCAACATGGATTTAGTAACAACAAATAAAGCCAAGCACTAAGGCTTTGTTGTTTGTTGCTAAACTAGTGGCATCCTGAAAGAAAAGTATTTCTTTTATACAAGCTGTCAGGTAGACTCTTAAAAAAATAAAGACCAAGACCAAATTGCATTTGATGGTGGTTAAGTCATGAGACTTAACAAATAAATAATTGAGCCAAGAATTATTATCACTGATTTATATAAAAATATAATATGCTTAATTATGAGTAACAATATTGAGGAAGTGACTTGATGTCCTTGAGCACAGCAAAAAAAAAAAAAAGATATAATGATTATTGTAGCTGAACAAAATGTAGCTATAGACAGAAAATGAGCTAAAAACATTCAGACTACAGAAAAGACCAGAAACAAATCAGCTATAAAATATATTGAAGGGGAAACATCAGATACTGTTTTATAACTCTAAAATGAAATGCAAACTGATAAAGTATAAAATTTGCTGTAGAAAAATTTTGAAATTAAGCACCAGGATTCATCTCAGCATTCAATCAAGAATGTGCCTGTGTCCTAAAATACTTCAGTCATGTCTGACTCTGTGTGACCCCATGGACTGTAAACCACCAGGAACCACTATCCATAGGATTCTCCAGGCAAGAATACTGGAGTGGGTTGCCATATCTTCTGCCAGGGGATCTTCCCAACCCAGGAACTGAACTACCCACATTTCTTACATCTCATATGTTGGCAGGCAGGTTCTTTACCACTAGTGCCACCTGGGAAGCTGTCAAGAATATGAGGAGATTTCTTTCGAGTATAGAAATACCCCCTCTTTGTGACTGAAATCATCATAAAGAGATTGGTTTATTGATATTAGTGTGCTGGTAGGCTCCCTGCCCCTGCATTTGCTCTGCTTAATTCTCTTCATCTCCCCTTCCTAACAATTTAGTCATTGGAAGTGATTTCTATGAAAAAAAAATGTTTGATTTCTAAAATGTTATAATTCCAAATTATAACAGTACATTTAATAAGAAGTTTATATTTGCTTACTGAATTATTTAAATTTTTGTTCTGGAAAACAAGGAATTTGTATATTATAGTTTAGGTTGGTTTCCTCATTCTTGTCTGGATCCTTATCTGTAGGGATGTTATTGTTGTTTAGATGCTAAGTCCTTTCTGACTCTTTGCAACCCTATGGACTGTAGCATGCCAGGCTCCTCTGTACTCTAGTCTCCTGGAGTTTGCTCAAATTCATGTCAATTGAGTCGGTGATGTTGTCTAACCATTGCATCCTCTGCTTCCTCATTCTCTTGCCTTCAGTCTTTTCTAGAATCAGGGTCTCTTCCAGTGAGTCACCTCTTCGCATTGAGTGGCCAAAGTATTGGAGCTTCAGCTTCAGTACCAATCCTTCCAATGAATATTCAGGGTTGATTTCCGTTAGGACTGACTTTTGGTCTCCTAGTAGTCCAAGAGACTCTCAAGAATCTTCCCCAGCACATCAGTTCCAAAACATCAATTCTTCAGTGCTTAGCCTTCTTTATGGTCCAACTCTCACACCCATGCAGTTACTGGAAAAAACATAGCTTTGACTTTACCATCCAAATTTCCCTAGAAAGTTGGAGCAAAGGGAAGCCATTCCTATAGCATTCTTTGGAAGCATATCTAAGAAGGGATCGCAGATTAGAAAAACAAAATCATTAAATGTAAATTCATGCCTTAAGCATGAAGAGCTGCGGATAGATGCCAGAAAGAATAGCAGGACTGGGAAGTGAGTGGCAGGCAGAATTAAAATTTGGCTTGCTCAAGAAGAAGACATAGGTGAGATAGCTGTGCATTTGTTATCCAAGAATAAATCATGACTAATGCTTTTAAGAGCTCCTGTTGTTGTGTTCGTGTCAGCTTAAAGCAATTGTATGTACATCTTTGGAGAGCATCTTTAATTGTTTAAGCACATTCTCCTATCTCACTAGCCTGATACTATGAAAGTGAAATCAGTGAAAGTCAAAGTTGCTCAGTCATGTCTTTGTGATCCAGGCCAGAATACTGGGGTGGGTAGCCTTTCCCTTCTCCAAAGGATCTTCCCAACCCAGGGATCAAACCCAGGTCTCCCGCATCGCAGGCAGATTCTTTACCAACTGAGTCACAAGGGAAGCCCACGAACACTGGAGTGGGTAACCTATCCCTTCTCTAGGGAATCTTCCTGATCTAGGAATTGAACTGAAGTCTCCTGCATTACAGGTAGATTCTTTGCCAACTGAGCTATCAGGGAAGCCCCAGCCTGGTACTATAAAATGAGATTATACTCCATTGTTACCGGACATGTTTAGAGGGTGGATTCATCCTTGATATCCTTCTGGGAAATTAGCATGTCTTTAAAGGCGAAGGCCCCTAATTTTGCTCTTGAAGTTTCTTAGAGCAGTAACCCTACTGTGCTCTGGTAAATTTCCTTCATTTCCTCTGATCTGTATTTTTGGTCTGGTTTGGAGCTGTGTCAAGCCCATGCTGATTCCTTTACATGTATTTTTCTGTTACAGGAAGTGAAAGTAAGGTCAGGATTGTTCAAAGGTATTAATATGCATGCATGTTCTTCCTTGGAAAGATACACATATTCTAAGTACAGATGACTTACAAAATTCAGATTTTTGAGAGGAAAAGTAAATTGATGAGTAAATACAAGATTTTCCAATTCTCTATGGGTATTTCTCTGCTAAGGAAAACTGTTAAAGTTAATAGACCAAAGAGCAAATCCCTCTGTCTCTCAAATGTTCCTGAAGAACAGTAAGAGAGGTCTGTTCCTTACATATGCATAAGTTGAAGAGTTCAATTAATTCACCCAAACAGATCAAAGAATGTCTTACCTAAAAAGAAATGCTTTTTCTATCCTGGGATATAAAGTGAGATTTGTGACTCTCAAAATGGCAGGCTTCCAACCTCAAAATTGAAAATGACATTCTTGATCATATGCATCATTGTAAAGATATTAAAGAACTAAGCACTGAGAATTGATAAGCCTGAGTCTGACTGTTTCATAAGTGGAAATGTTGACTTGATAGGGTCCTCCTTTGAATTTAGTTTTTTTCCTGAATGTGAAGATTGTATAGCTAATCTGTTAATTTATGGTCCTGATGTGGGACATGGTTTCAGTGATAGACTTAATTACTTTAGAAAATGTAGAGCTCCTACATATTTGTGCTATTTTCTTATTGAGGCATGGAATGAATTATATAGAAAAATCTTTAATTTTTTTCTCCAGAAGTAAATATGCTATAAACATTTATATCCATGGCTCTATCTATATCTATGCTATATATATTGAAAAGATAAGTTATTGTTTATTTTTATAGTTACATTTTTGGACTCCTTTAGGACTACTTTTGGAAGTAGATAGATTTTCTTGGTACTGAGTACAATTATAACTTCATTAGAAGTTATTCTGTCCTTTCAGATGCATGTGAACTTGATTTACATCCTCTATTTTATGTCCAGTAAAAAGTCCACTGCTTTCTCCAACATTTCTGTGAATTTCCAGGAGTGTGTATTTTCAGTCACTTCTAATTTTAATTTCTGATTCACTCTAAATGTAATCTAGTTTTTTGTTATTCTCCTAGCTGCTTTTATCATGATCTATTCAAACGAGGAACATTTTCCATGTATTTAGGTTTCTCATGTACTACTTACAGAGAGCATTTGTAGATATAGCAGATTATACTAAAAATTTAGAGTTATCAGGCTGTGAGAGGGGACATAGTAGTACCATACAGTAGTTCATGTAAAACATAGAAGATGTCCTGTTCTTTGAAGTTCTTTGCTTACTAACCCACCTTTTGCATCAACAGCCAAAAATTTGTAATTGGCAACATTTTTCTATGGGTTCCACTGGGGTAAATGGATTTTCATGTACAAAGTATTTTCTGAAATAAAATACAGAAAATAATTAAGCAAGTCAACTTTTTATATAGTGCAGTTAATTTATTAAAAATTTAATTCCTATTTATTAAACTTTTTATATAGATTTTAAAGGTATATTCCATTTACATTTATTGATAATTATTGACTATATTTTTGGTGTTGTACAATACATCCTTGTAGCCTGTCTTACATCCAATAGTTTGCATCTGTCTTTCCCCCAGCCCTATATTGCATCTCCCCCACCACTGGTAGCCACTAGTTTGTTCTCTATATTTGTGAGTCCTTTTCTTTCTTGTTATATTCACTAGTTCTTTTGTATTTGGATATCCCACATATAAGTAATATCACATATATTTGTATCTCTCTGGCTTATTTAGCATAATGTCCCCTGAGTCTATCCACATTGCTGCGAATGCTAAAATCTTGTTCTTTTTAATGGTTGAGTAGTATTCCATTGTGTGTGTGTATATACACATTATAAATATTGCTGCTATGAACACTGGGGTCCATGTATCCTTTTGAATGAGTACTTTTGACATTTTGGGATATATATATATCCAGAAGTGTAATTGCTGGATCTGGCATCCAACTCCAGTATTCTTGCCTGGGAAGCCCCATGGACAGAGGAGCTTGGCATGCTGCAGTCCATGGTATTCCAAAAGAATTAGACATGACTTAGCAACTAAAAAACAGTAGTAATTTTATTTTGGAAACCCTCCATACTCTTTTGTACAGGAGGTGCACCAGTTTACATTCCCACCAACAGTGTCCAAACTTCCTTTTCTTCCACATCCTCATCAACATATATTATTTGTATACATTTTGATGATAGCCATTCTGACAAATGTCAAGTAATACCTCTCTGCAGTTTTTATTTGCATTTCTTTGATGATCAGTGATATTGAGCATCTTTTCATATCCTTGTTGGCCATCTTTAGTCTATTTGGAAATAGGTCTATTCAGTTTTTCTGCCCATTTTTTAACTGGGTTGTTTCTTTGATCTTAATGTGTATAAGCTTTTTATATATGTTGAATATTAATTAATTGATAATAATTAATCTCATTTGCAAATGTTTTATCTCATTCAATAAGTTATCTTCCCCTTTTATTGATGGTTTCCTTTGTGTGCATAAACTCTTAAGTTTAGTTAGGCTCCATATGTGTATTTTTGTTTTTATTTCCTTTACTTTATGAAATAGATTTAAAAAATATTGCTGCAACTTATGGCAAAGAGTGTCCTACCTATGTTTTCCCTGGGAGTTTTATATCTGGTCTTACATTTAAGTCTTTAATCCATATTTAGTTTATTTTTTTTTACAAGGTGTTAGAGAATGTTCTAATTGCATTCTTTTACATGTAGCTGTCCAGTTTTCCCAGCAACACTTATTCAAGTGACTGTCTTTTCTCTATTTTATGTTTTTACCTCCTTTCTTGTAGGTTAACTGTCTATGAATGTGTGAGTTTATATTTGGGCTCTATATCCTGTTCCATCAATTTATGTCAGTTTTTGTACCAGTACCAGGTAGCTCAGTTGGTAAAGAATCTGCCTGCAGTGCAGGACACCTGGGCTTGATCTCTAGGTTGGGAAGATACCCTGGAGAAGAAAATGGCAACCCACTCCAGTACTCATGCCTGGAAAATCCCATGGACAGAGGGGCCTGGTGGGCTGCAGTCCATGGGGTTGCACAGAGTCAGGCACAACTGAGCAACTAACACCATACATTTTGATTACTGTAACTTTGTAGTATAGTCAGAAGACAAGGCATGTGATTTTTCCAGTTCTTTTCTTTTTCCATAGATTGTTTTGAATATTTGAGGTCTTTTTGTTTCCATACAAATTTGAAAATTTATTTGTTCTATTTCTGTGCAAAATGTCATTGTTATTTTGATAGAGATTGCACTGAATTTATAGATTGCTTTGGGTAGTATGCTTATTTTAACAATGCCTCTTCATATGGTCACCTCTACTCTCATCCTTTATTTAAATCTCTACTTGGCATATTCTCCAATTTTCATTGTATCTTATGAAAAGCAGCTTATAGAGCTTTACATCTCCAGCTAAAACCCTACAGTTTCCCAAAAGCAATATGTTCTGCTAGATATAAGACCATATAACCTTGAGAAAAATTGCCCTATTCCTTAGGGGCAAATTTGCTCCTTGAATGAGTGAATTACCCTGTTATATTTCCCTTTGTGCTTGTTCCAGTGACATCTTCATTTGCCTTGTCATCCTCCAGCAGTCTTTCCAAGTGCTTCTCTTTGGATTTGCTTTTCTTGTTCCTAGTTCTATTAGGCTCTTGTTTTCTGTAGAACAGATATTTCTACTCAGGAACCTCATCACTCTACCACTATACCAGTCTATACCACTATAGTCTACCACTATACCTCACTATACCAGTCTGTATTTATTGCTTGAGGGGATTTTCAGGGCTGAAGCTTGCTGGTAAAGATGATTCTGGGCACTTCTTTCCAGGTGGTCTTGCGCATATGATGCCATGTGTACATGTCATTTCATGTATATGTAAGGCTGGCTTTAGAGATCCAAACCTTTGTGAAAATAAACTCTACAGAATGTACTATATTTAAAACCTCTATCCAACATGAAGAATGTGTTAGAACATGCTTTTATTACTCTGTTTTCTCAAAGCTAAACATTTAGAATATAATCCTATCTCTTAAGTAAGCCTGATAGCCATTACATTTTCTTAATATTCACAACAAGGTGCATAAAGGATAGAATTTTATCTCATCTGAAATATCTTGTTAAGTTTACAGTTATAGTTAAATATAAAATACCCATCTTACTGTTGTTTAAAGCATGCAAATATTTGAGTGGGGAGATTTATTTATTTATTTTAAAGTCCTGATGTGAATCCATTCAACCATACTTTCTTGCTCCAAGCTCTAGCCTACACACAATTTTTCACTGAAGTATTATTTGAACTGAGGACATTTGCAATTATCTGGAACATATTTTCCCCAATACATGATTTTAACCTCTCTACACATCCTTACCATCATCCCTCATGGTTCAGATGGTAAAGAGTCTACCTGCAATGCAGGAGACCCAGGTTTGATCCCTGGGTTGGGAAGATACCCTGGAGTAGGATATGGCTAACCACTCCAGTATTATTGCCTGGAGAATTCCATGGATAGAGGAGCCTGGCAGCCTGCAGTCTATGGGATCACAGAGGCAGACACAACTGAGTGACTAACATGCATGCATACATCTTCAGTTGAGTTGAGTTGAGTTCTGTTCAGTTGCTCAGTCATGCCCGACTCTTTGTGACCCCATGAACTGTAGCACACCAGGCCTCCCCATCCATCACCAACTCCCAGAGTTCACGCAAACTCATGTCCATTGAGTTGGTGATGCCATCCAGCCATCTCATCCTCTGTCATCCCCTTCTCCTCCTGCCCCCAATCCCTTCTAGCATCAAGGTCTTTTCCAATGAGTCAACACTTCGCATGAGGTGGCCAAAGCACTAGAGTTTCAGCCTCAGCATCAGTCCTTCCAAAGGAGAACCCAGGCTGATCTCCTTTAGGATGGAATGGTTGGATCTCCTTGCAGTCCAAGGGACTTTCAAGAGTCTTCTCCAACACCACAGTTCAAAAGCATCAATTCTTCGGCGCTCAGTTTTCTTCACAGTTCAACTCTCACATCTATACGTGAATACTGGAAAAACCATAGCCTTGACTAGATGGACCTTTGTTGGCAAAGTAATGTCTCTGCTTTTGAATATGTCATCTAGGTTGGTCATAACTTTCCTTCCAAGGAGTAAGCATCTTTTAATTTCATGGTTGCAGTCACCATCTGCAGTGATTTTGGAGCCAAGAAAAATAAAGTCTGCCACTGTTTCCACTGTTTTTCCATCTATTTCCCATGAAGTGATGGGACCAAATGCCATGATCTTTGTTTTCTGAATGTTGAGCTTTAAGCCCACTTTTTCACTCTCCTCTTTCACCTTCATCAAGAGGCTTTTTAGTTCCTCTTCACTTTCTGCCATAAGGGTAGTGTCTTCTGCATATTTGAGATTATTGATATTTCTCCCGGCATCTTGATTCCAGCTTGTGCTTCTTCTAGCCCAGTGTTTCTCATGATGTACTCTGCATAGAAGTCAAATAAGCAGGGTGACAATATACAGCCTTGACGTGATGCCATGATCTTAGTTTTCTGAATGTTGAGCTTTAAGCCAACTTTTTCACTCCTCTTTCACTTTCATCAAGAGGCTCTTTAGTTCCTCTTCACTTTCTTCCATATGGGTGGTGTCATCTGCATATCTGAGGTTATTGATATTTCTCCCAGCAATCTTGATTCCAGATTGTGCTTCATCCAGCCCAATGTTTCTCATGATGTACTCTGTATATAAGTTAAATAAACAGGGTAACAATATATAGCCTTGACACACTTCTTTTCCTATTTGGAACCAGCCTGTTGTTCCATTTCCAATTCTAATTATTGCTTCCTGACCTGCATACAGGTTTCTCAAGAGGCAGGTCAGATAGTCTGGTATTCCCATCTCTTTCAGAATTTCCCAAAGTTTATTGTGATCCACACAGTCAAAGGCTTGAACACAGTCAATATAGCAGAAATAAATTTTTTTTTTCTGGAACTCTCGTGCGTTTTTGATGATCCAGTAGATGTTGGCAATTTGATCTCTGGTTTCACTGCCTTTTCTAAAACCTAACAATTCACACTCTCACACATTTAGGTCCTCACAGTTGTGTTTCATCTACTGTGAATGAAATCCCAATTATTTTCTTGTCAGTAAACATTTATTTATTGGTGTCAGATTCTATTATTATCTCTGATTTGAAACATTTCAATTCCATTCGGACTCCATTAGTCATCAGATTTGTATATGTCTGTTTCCATAGCAATTTCCCTCACCCATAGTTTTATCAGCACTTCACTGGATTTAATTGCCCTCTAACACACATGTTCTTTTCATCATACTTTAAGTATATAGAGCTCTAGAGCTGTGTGTTATACATCTGTATACCTCTTGAGCCTAGCTCTGTGCTTGGTGCAGAGCAGATCACCAGCTTATGTTTGCTGAATGAATACAGAGATGAGTGTGGAGGGGATCAAGGAAGTCTGAACCACAGTGGAGCTCTAGAGACTGTCCATAAACCAGAGTGCAAATGGGTCTCTGAGCCAGAACCAAAAATAGCATTGGCATTGATTTGTGTGTGTGTGTGTGTGTGTGTGTGTGTGTGTGTGTGTGTGTGTTTAGAGGAAGCCTGTGCCTTGCATTTAAGGTCCTTTGGCTGCATAGGAATTTGCATATGGCTCTCCAGATGTGATGGAACTTCTGAGCTGAAAGCCAGCAGCCTGGCTGAAGGACACCTCACAGCTTGTTATCAAGCAAACAGAGGATAACTCTCTTTGCAACATTCTCAGGGGGTCTAGATTGTTCCCGCAAAATCAGTTTGTACATGCAAATCAAAAATGATAGATGTGTGTGTGTGTGTGTGTGTGTGTGTGTGTGTGTGTGTGTTTAGAGGAAGCCTATGCCTTGCATTTAAGGTCCTTTGGCTGCATAGGAATTTGCATATGGCTCTCCAGATGTGACGGAACTTCTGAGCTGAAAGCCAGCAGCCTGGCTGAAGGACACCTCACAGCTTGTTATCAAGCAAACAGAGGATAACTCTCTTTGCAACATTCTCAGGGAGGTCTGATTGTTCCCGCAAAATCAGTTTGTACATGCAAATCAAAAATGATAGTAAAATAATTTTTTAAAAATAAAAATATGACAGAAACGATTAAAAGCCCAGAAGTTCATGTGGAGGGCTGAATGGCACCATAAGGCTTCCATTTCTGTACTTAGACCCAATGGGGTGCTCTATGAAAGTCATTTAGGTGATGGCCTGTTGTGCCCAGTTATAGAAAGGCATATGGTATATCATCCCACATCTTTGCCTCTCTCCAAGTTCTGTTTTTTGGTACAAAGGAGCCCTCAGCAGGAATTTCTTGTTATAGTTCTGTTTGGCTGTTTTCCTTACTATTCACATCTGAAGAATTAAAGTTGAGATGCTTGACTCAATTAGTTTTTATGACAACTACAGTTTTAAAATGAAGGAAAAAAAACCACAGAGGTTTTTGAGGACTTAGGGATTTGCAATTGTAACTGAATATTTCCGATGCATATTTACCTCACATCTTGCCGTTAGGGAAAGGGTGCAGCAAATAAAAAGAGACTCAGATCACACTGAGTAGGACAGAAATAATCTAGTCATAGAGTGGACAATTTCTGTGCATTTAGCCCTATTATACAAATGCTGTATAATTAATCTAACTATAATTTACTTTCACACTATGTTGAATTGGACTGATTTTTTTATCATGTCATTTATCATCTTCTGTAGAATTTCTTCCACTTATATATAAACTCTATAAGAAAAGGTATTTGTGTAGGTTTTAATCAATAAAATATCTCATGCACCTAGGAAACTGTCATATACCATAATCGATGCTTGATAAATATTTGTGGAATAAATAAGTTGTCTTTACTTTGCAAGATGAAGAAACTGATCATCATAAAGGTTAGATAACCACATCCATGCTACAGAGCAAGGTAGCCATGAAATTTTAACCTTCATATGTAATTGCCAAGATTATTCTTTACCTTAGCACATTGGAACATATGGAAAATACCTGATTTGCTTCCAAGTACATAACTTACTGGCTTTTTAATCTAGGGGGGGGGCAACCTATTCTTTTGGAATCTGCAAAATGAAGAAATATAAGCAGATAAAACTGCCATCTAACTATAGATTATATATAGAGATGGGCATAGTTATGCAAACACACTATATATATACTTTTATTCACTTAATATTTATAACAACTCTAAAATGTAGATAAATTAGGTATAATTATGTCCATTCACATATGTATCTGTAAATTTACATGCTTAAAAAACATAAAAAACAAATGAATTAATGAGTGTAAAACTCAATGTACTTGATTACCATACAGTTATGGAATCTGAATTGTTTACAAATGAGATTGACTTTGGTTTCAGTCTGTCAAATCCCTGTCTCTGACACATATTAAAAATATAGACTTGAACTTAATTGAGTTAAGTTAAAGAAGTCCATAATGGAGTCTCCTTCATACAGGTGATGATAGGTTAAAAAAAAAGAGTTAAATTGCTTAGCACTGTATATGAAATGCAGTAAATATACCATAATATTTATCATTTTTTATTCTATGTGACTCAGTTGTTCTTTTTTAAAAAAATATATAACAGCCCTCATTTCAGAATCAGTGTGACTGACTAAATCCATATTTCTTTCCCAGAAGTAACTGATATCTTTGTTTATCAAAACAATGTATATTTATACTTTTATTACATTTGTATATAGTCTGAATCATTTATGAACACAGCAGAATTCACTTCCCTTTGTCTTATTTTCTTTAGTTTTTTCACTTTTATAGCAGTTGCACTTTAAGAGCTCTTTGATACAAAATCATGTGAGCTTTAATAAATAATTAATAATATAAGCTACTGAGATTTGAAATGGTTTGTTACACAGCAATAGTGCTAATTCCTTCAGTTAAAAATAATCTAGTATTTCTTATTAATCCCTGAAGCACTATCTGTTTTTCACTGGATCCACGTTTGCAATGTTTTTGATTGTGGTTATTGAGGGTCTCTCTCTTAGTTCACCACTGAAGTGTGTGTTGTTTGCAGGATGGGCCGGGAATCTCCATTTAATTGTTTATTCCTCTCCACCATTACTTCTCACTTGGCACATGTAGCAGTTATTTTATTTCTAAAACAAGTAAGTGTTAAAATAAATTTTGTTAATATTTTTCTTTTCTACAAAAGCCTATGCCTAGCTTTCATTTAAAACTAGTATACCCACATTTCCTGAGTTTTTCTAGGCTCAGTGCAGACAAGGAAAAACAGCCTGTTTTTGGTCTTTTCTTCACCCCCTCCAGTGCTTTCCACTGATATTTTTCTCTGTTGTCTCCATCTTAGTCCTCTGGGGGCATAAGAACTTCCTCAGAAATGATGAGAAGTCTATTTTATTGATGATACCACTAACTTTTTTTTTTTTTTTCCCTTTTCAGCCTGAGACCATCTTCTGGGCTCTTAATTCTGAATTTAGCACAGCATGTTCTTTTATATTTAGGGTCACTTGATTTTTAAGAAAAGAAATTTATATATTTGTTGTGTTTCTTATTGTGACTTGTGATTTATCAGTTCAGCTGAGTTGCTCAGTCATGTCTGACACTTTGTGAGCCCATGAACTGTGGTATCTCAGGCTTCCCTGTCCATTACTAACTTCTAGAGCTTGAACAAACTTGTGTGCATCGAGCTGGTGATGCCATCCCACCATCTCATACTATTTGATACCCTTCTCCTCATGCCTTCAATGTTTCCAAGCATTAGGGTCCTTTCCAATGAGGCAGTTCTTCTCATTTGGTGGCCAAAGTATTAGAGTTTCAGCTTCAGTGCAAGTCCTTCCAAAGAACACCCAGGACTGATCTCCTTGAGAATTGACTGGTTGGATCTCCTTGCTGTCCAAGGAGTCACAAGAGTCTTCTCCAATACAACAGTTCAAAAACATCAATTCTTTGGCACTCAGCTTTCTTTATACTCCACCTCTCACATCCATACATGACTATTGGGAAAACCATAGCTTTGACTAGATGGAGCTTTGTTGACAAAGCAATGTTTCTGCTTTTGAATAGGCTATCTAGGTTGGACATAGCTTTCCTTCCAAGGAGCAAACATTTTTTAATTTTATGGCTAGAGTCACCATCTGCAGTGATTTTGGAGCCCCCCAAAATAGCCACTGTCTTCATTGTTTCCCCACCTATTTGCCATGGAGTGATGAGACCAGGTGCCATGATTTTAGTTTTTGAATGTAGAGTTTTAAGCCAACTTTTTCACTCTTCTCCTTCACGTTCATCAAGAGGTTCTTTAGTTCTTCACTTTCTGCCATAAGGGTGGTATCATCTCCATATCTGAGGTTATTGATATTTCTCCTGACAAACTTGATTACAGCTTGTTCCTCATCCAGCCCAGCATTTCACATGATGTACTCTGCATAGAAGTTAAATAAGCAGGGTGACAATATACAGACTTGATGTACTCCTTTTCCTATTTGGTACCAGTCTGTTGTTCCATATTCAGTTCTAACTGTTGCTTCCTGACCTGCATATAGGTTTCTCAAGAAGCAGGTCATGTGGTCTGGTATTCTCATCTCTTTCAGAATTTTCCAAAGTTTATTGTGATCCACACAGTCAAAGGCTTTGGCATAGTCAATAAAACAGAAATAGATGTTTTTTTCTGGAACTCTCTTGCTTTTTCTATGATGCAAAGGATGTTGACAATTTGATCTCTGGTTCCTCTGCCTTTTCTAAAACCAACTTGAACATCTGAAAGCTCATGGTTCACATACTGTTCAAGCCTGGCTTGGATAATTTTAAGCAGTACTTTGCTGGCATGTGATATGAGTGCAATTGTGTGGAAATTTGAACATTCTTTGACATTGCCTTTATTTGCGATCGGAATAAAAACTAACCTTTTCCAATCCTGTGGCCACTGCTGAGTTTTTGAAATTTGCTGGCATATTGGTTCAGCACTTAAACAGCATCATCCAGTAGGATTTGAAATAGCTCAATCGGAATGCCATCACCTCCACTAGCTTTGTTCATAGTAAGGCTTCCTAAGGCCCACTTGACTTTGCATCCCAGGATGTCTGGTTTTAGGTGAGTGATCACATCATCATGGTTATCGAGGTTAGGAAGATCTCTTTTGGGTAGTTCTTCTGTGTATTGTTGCCACTTCTTAATATCTTCTGGTTCTATTAGCTCTATACCATTTCTGTCCTTTATTGAGTCCATCTTTGCATGAAAATTTCCCTTGGTATCTCTAGTTTTATTGAAAAGATTGCTAGTTTTTCCCATTCTGTTGTTTTTCTCTATTTCTTTTCACTGATCACTGAGGAAGGCTTTCTTATCTCTCATTGTTATTCTTTGGAATTCTGCATTCAAATGCTCATATCTTTCCTTTTTTCTTTTGCCTTTAGCTTCTCTTCTATTCTCAGCTATTTGTGAGGCCTTCTCAGACAACTATTTTGCCTTTTTGTATTTCTTTTTCTTAGGGATGATCTTGATCACTGCATCCTGTACAATGTCATGAAGCTCTGTCCATAGTTCTTCAGGCACTGTGCCTCTCAGATCGAATCCCCTGAATCTATTTATCACTTTCATTGTATAATGGTAGGGGATTTGATTTAGGTCATACCTAAATGGTCTAGTGGTTTTCCCTGGTTTCTTCAATTTAAGTCTGAATTTGGCAGTAAGCAGTTTATGATCTGAGCCACAGTGAGCTCCAAGTCTTGTTTTTGCCAACTATAAAGACCTTCTTCATCTTTGGCTTCAAAGAATATAATCAATTTGATTTCAGTATTGACCATCTGGTGATGTACATGTGTAGAATCTTCTCTTATGTTGTTGAAAAAGGCTGTTTGCTATGACCAGTTCGTTTTCTTGGCAAAACTATTTTAACCTTTGACTTGCTTCATTTTTTACTCCAAGGCCAAATTTTCCCATTACTCCAGGATTTATTGACTTCCTACTTTTGCATTCCAGTCCCCTATAATGAAAAGGACATCTTTTTTGGGTGTTAGTTCTAGAAGGTTTAGCAGTTCTTCACAGAACCTTTCAACTTCAGCTTCTTCAGCATTACTGGTTTTGGTATAGACTTGGATTACTGTGACATTGAATGGTTTGCCTTAAAAACAAACTGAAATCATTCTGTCATTTTTGAGATTGCATTCAAGTACTGCATTTTGGACTCTTTTGTTGACTATGAAGGCTACTTCATTTCTTAAGGGATTCTTGCCCATAGTAGTAGATATAATAGTCACCTGAGTTAAATTCACCCATTCCAGTCCATTTTAGTTCACTCATTCCTAAAATGTCAATGTTCACTCTCGCCATCTCTCATTTGATGACTTCCAATTTACCTTGATTCATGGGCCTAACATGACAAGATGGTGGAGTAGAAGGATGTGTGTTCATCTTCTCCTAAAAGAACTCCAAAAGTACAATTTGCTGCTGAACAACCATCAACAGGAGAGTGTTGGATCCCACCAAAAAATGATACCCCATGTCCAAGGGCACACGAAAAGCCTCAGCAAGATGGTAGGAGGGGTGGAATCTCATTTAGAATCAAACCTCATACCTACCAGAGACACTTGGAGGGCTGAAACTAAACCTTGAGTGCACCAGCAGACCCCACAGAGACTGGGCTATACCTGCCTCTGAGAATATGAGTGTCTCCTGTGGATATATGCGTCAGCATTGGCCTGCTGCAGGGGCAGGAGCCCTGGGTACAGCAGACCGGGGCATGGCATAAGCCGTCTTGGAGGAGGTCACCTTTAACCCCACCATAGCGCCAGAAGAACTTACAAGGGACTGGGGAAACAGACTCTTGGAGGGCACAAACAAAACCTTGTGCTCACCAAGACCCAGGAGATAGGAGTAGTGACCCTATGAGAGATTGACCCAGAGTTGCCCTTAAGTGTCTAGGAATCTCCATCAGATGTGTGGGTCAGCAGTGGCCTACTGTAGTGTCGAGGGCACTGAGTGAGGCAGTGCGTGCATGGGACCTTTTGAAGGAGGTAACCATTGTCTTCATTACCTCCTCTATAGTTTGGTTGGCTTCAGGTCAAGCAACAGAGAGGGACCACAGCCCCACCTATCAACAGAAAACTGGATTAGAGATATACTGAGCATGTCCCTGCCCTTCAGAACAAGACCCAGTTTCCCCATCAGTCAGTCTCTCCTATCAGGAAGCTTCCATAAGCCTCTTATTCTTATCTATTGAGTGGCAGACATAATGAAGACCACAGTCACAGAACACTAATCAGACTGATTACAGTGACCACAGCCTTGACTAACTCAATGAAACTCTGAGCCATGCCATGTGGGTCACCCAAGATGGATGGGTCATGGTGGAGAGTTCTGACAAAATGAGGTCCACTGGAGAAGGGAATGGCAAACCACTTCAATATTCTTGCCTTGAGAACCCCATGAATAGTATGAAAAGGCAAAAATATAAGACACTGAAAGATGAACTCCCCAGGTTGGTAGGTACCAATATGCTACTGGAGATCAGTGGAGAAATAACTCCAGAAAGAAAGAAGAAAGAGAGCCAAAGCAAAAACAACACCCAGTTACGGATGTGACTGGTAATGGAAGTGAAGTTGTATGCTGTAAAGAACAATATTGCATAGGAACCTGGAGTCCATGAATCAAGGCAAATTGGAAGTGGTCAAACAGGAGATGCCAAGAATGAACATTTACATTGTGATTTATAACAAATGTGTATTTGGTCATTTAGATTACCAAAATATCTTTCATATATATATATAATTTATAATATATTTACATTATGAATAAATAAATCATTTATATTAAAATATATATATATATTTATTTATAATATAAATCATTTATATTATTATATTTAATATATAATATAATATATATTGTGTTGATATGTAAAATCTATATTTATTTATAAATATTTAATACTTATATTAAAATATTATAAATATTTATATTATTATATAAATAAATAAATAAATATATATATATATATACCTAATATATATATATATATTTGGTCTTCATCCACAGTTTCTT
>SJYC01002593.1:0-34277 GCA_006408675.1 Madoqua kirkii
TATATACCTAATATATATATATATTTGGTCTTCATCCACAGTTTCTTGCTCCTAATTGCTAAAACCTCTGGAATTTTTAAGCTTTTAAAAGTGTAAGAGAGTCCTTTGTTATATCAGTGAGGCAGCTTTTGAAAGTATCTAAGGATAGAGGTTGATTGCTGGGGGAACCAGTCAGGTTATTAGAGGGTTGAAATTTCAGTCCTACTTTCTGATCTCCTAGGTAGCAAGAAGGCTAGAGATTATCAGTTCCCAATGGCCAATGATTTAATCACCTATGCCTATAATAAGGTCTCTATAAATATCCAAAAGGACAGGGTTCAGAGAACTTTTGGGTTGATGAACATGTTGTATTTTGGGGATCGTGGCCAGCCTGAGAGGGCATGAAAGCTCTGAATCCTTCCTTTTTCCTTCACATCATCTCTTCTGTCTGGCTGTTCCTGAATTGCATCCTATTACAATAAATTGACAATGTAGTAAGTAAATTTTACTCTGGTTTTGAGTGTCTCTTGCAAATTAATTGGACCTAAGGAGGAGATCATGAGAATCTCTTATGGTTCTGTGGGTCAGATATATAGATGATAACCTGACCTTGAGACTAGTGTCTGAAGGAGGAAGCCTCTTAAGACTGAGCCCTTAACCTGTGGAATCTGATGCTATTTCTGGGTAGACAGTGTGAGAATTGAGTTAAATTGTAGGACACCGTGATGATGTCTGAGAATTATTTGTTGTGTACCATCTCTCCCCTTTTGGTTCTGTGGGTCAGATATATAGATGATAACCTGACCTTGAGACTAGTGTCTGAAGGAGGAAGCCTCTTAAGACTGAGCCCTTAACCTGTGGAATCTGATGCTATTTCTGGGTAGACAGTGTGAGAATTGAGTTAAATTGTAGGACACCGTGATGATGTCTGAGAATTATTTGTTGTGTACCATCTCTCCCCTTCCTGACTGCTGCCTCCCCCCACTGCCCCACAAAACATTGGAATTTGGATCCTGGAACCTAATTTACCTACTTATCTTACATCTTGGTATTTGGGAGTGAACTTAGAACTATTTCTTGAGCAAATTATTGACTGATTTTGTTATTTGATCCACTGGTAAATTTTAACTTGACAAACTTTGCCCTACATTCTTTGCTCCTTGACTCTCCCTTACCCCTATGAGAGATCATTTGATTCAGTAATTTTTCTGGCATATATTTACAAATGAAAACACCAATATTTGTGTCTTATAAACATTCTTCCCTTTTATTCTTTTTCTTTTTACTAAACACTATATCTTTTATCAGTTGTTCATTTTGAGTATCAAGTTATCAGTTTTATTGCTTTAATCATTGCCTTAATTTGGCCATTAATATGACTTAAAATTATTCAGCTGCAAACAATCCATTGCTTTATGGTTGGATAATATGAGGGTAATGAAAAATTCCAGCCTCAACATTATAATTTTTGATTTGATATGTTCAATAGATACGACCCATATTGAAATAAGATGTTCTGGCTTTGCCTTTCTTCAGGAAGATATTTACTGTGTTTCCTAATTGTGATAGAATTATTACTTTATGATTTATAATTTTAGACATATCACAATCCTATTGTCTATAATCACGAGATGTTCAGTCTTTAGTGCATGATTTAAATTTTTCTCTATTTATAGAAACTTTGTGATATCCTTAAAACTTTTGCTATTTTTCTAGATATATTAAAACTCTGTCCCAGTTATATTTTTCTTTGAAGAATAGATGGTTTATTGGGGTCCATGTTATACTCTGCAAGAGCCAAACATGCTAAGCCATCTCTTCTATGGTCTATTTTCTTATCCTGAATACATATGGTGATCAGGAAGCAAGAAGCAATGAGGAAGAATGATTCCTTAAAAAGCTTCTTTATTGATTAACTCTGTTGCCCAGAAAGTACAAGTCTCTATGACTCTCAGAATTATTTAGATATCCCCAGGAATGGACTCATACAACTATAGAGTATCATGTCTGGGAAGGATCCTAAAGTCCATCTAATAAAATATTATTTCATCAAGGCATAAATTGAATGAGATTCTCAACATTTGATTGGTTTTGTTTTTAAAGTGTAATTTTAATATGGTTCACCTCATAGATGAAGTGAGGAGGCCCCTGTAACTTGCCAGTGAGACATGTCTAGGACAGGAACACTACACTATGATCTCAGCGGTGCCTTTTGCTGTATCACTCATCCTGTTTACCTATCATTAAAAGGATAAGAAAGTTGATATATATTTGAAATGGAAAAAGGGAAAAAGGAACCACACAAAAAGTTTTCCCAAGGGAAATTAGGATATTTCCAATAAAATGAACTACCAAGATATATTAGTGTAACTCTGCCAGCAGGGAAGAATCCTGGATCGTTTCCTTTGTTTCAAGCAATTCTGTTATTATCTCAATAGACTCTTCTCAAGGGATGAGTGGGGAGCAGTTCAAAAATAGCTTATGAGTTCATCTAGATCTTGGATGGCATTTTTTTATATACAAATAACAAAATAAATGATTATTATGTTCCTTGACCAATATCTTGAGGTTATTTAAGCACATAAGATACCTAAATAAACTGGACCTGTTCTAAATACATCTAGCTATTATATATCTCATTATTTCTATGGGACAATTACTTTAAGTCCTGTCTCATCCATATTAGCAGCCATTTCCAGCATTGATGCAGAATAGAGTCTTCAATGGAGACTGTACTCATGAGTAACATGCACTCAGAATTGTATGGAAATGATTTATGATACAATTGCTTATGAAGTGAGAGCCATCTAATCCTTGATTTCTATATGCTGGACTTCCTATGTTGATCTCATTTTTAAAGTTATGCTATTTTTTGACTCAGTTCAGTTCAGTCGCTCAGTCATGTCTGGCTTTTTGTGACTCCATGGACTGCAGCACACCAGGCCTCCGAGTCCATCACCAACTCATGTCCATTGAGTTGGCGATGCCATCCAATCATCTCATCTTCTGTCGTCCACTTCTCCTGCCTTCAATGTTTCCCAGAATCAGGGTGTCTTTCCAAAGTTGGTTCTTCGCATCAGGTGGCCAAAGTATTGGAGTTTTAGCTTCAGCATCAGTCCTTCCAATGAATAGTTAAGACTGATTTCCTTGAGGATTGACTGGTTGGATTTCCTTGCAGTCCAAGGGACTCTCAAGAGTCTTCTCCAATACCACAGTTCAAAACCATCAATTCTTCAGTGCTCAGTTTTCTTTATAGTCCAACTCTCACATCCATATGTGACTACTGGAAAAACCATAGCTTTGACTAGATGGACCTTTGTTGACCAGCTTGTGAAAATTTGAGTGCTGCATTTAATTAGAACAGTAAATTATACTGAATTACTTCAGTATTTCTTGGATGTGAACTTTTCAAATTGCTTTTTATTCAACCTAATGCTATATTTTCATGACTTTTTTGTAGTGTGCACTGTGGTAGCAGGAGCTTTCTGAATTAAAATTAACTCTGCATTTCTGAAAGAAGCTTTGTTTCTGAGAGTAATTATTTGCAATAATTGCTCCACTATTTTATGGAAAGGTAAGATTCCTAATGTCACATGGCAACCTCATCCCTGGATCTCCTGCTGGCTCTTGTCAGATTATTGCATGCTACTCCCCTGCTGAAAAGCCCAGTGGATTCTCTTCTGGGCCACCTGTGGAGGAAGAGAGAGTTTTTAATTTTTTCTTAATTTTCCAAGAGAATGAGAATATCTAGAATGTGAATTGGAGGACAAAGCATCATTTACAGTAATGTTGTTCTTGAGAATATTTAGTCTCAGGAAGAAAATACATTGAACTCTGGTCTAACATTATCTTACAATGTCTCTTAAAGAAGTTTACAAGATTTTGTTGCATCTACATATACTCCAGAATCTGCTCAGATCTTGCTATTGTCTACTTCCTTACTTAAAATAAGTCGTCTTTAAGAAGGAGTAAATATTGGCTCTTGGTAAAGGTTGAAAAGATTTAGACATGAGTTTGGTAGCTGGGTTGATAATATCTTTAGTTTTATCCCTCTTTCCATTATTATTAAAACTTTTCTCAAAGTGAAGCCACCATTGGTGAACTTTAGATGCTAGAACCTCTTCCTCATTGTTTTCCCTTGTTGGAAAGGGAAGGCACTTGCAGGTGGGGATGGCTGCATTTTTGTCAGGCAGTGTCAGATTACACTTCCTTGTAAAGATCACAAGACCAGTATGGATCTGAAATATCAAACGTGCCACCTGTGAGCACTGGATAAGTTTTCTGGATCTGCCATAAGAGGTATTTGAAATCAATTGCAAACCCTGCTGGAATGTCTTTTATGAAAAACTCAACTCTGGCCTCCTGGAATATTTAGTTGTTTCTTTATTTCCTCTATTTCAACAGACTCCCTTCTCTGCAATTATGTGAATTTTGTGAAGATTAGTTGGGTTTTGATGTGGGAAGTTATGAGCCATTCCTTATGGTTTCAAGAATTAGGCCCTTTATGAATAAAATTTCCAGACAACATATTCCTCACTTCTGGGGCAAGTGTTATATTTGTTGACTGAAAAAAAAATATGCATTAACTGACATTTGCTATAAATTTAGTAAAGCTTTGACTGTATTTTGTTAATCACCAAGTCATTTAACATATATGATAAGAAGTATATATGTGTGTGAAGTATATTTTAGTCAGTCTACAATGTTGAGAGAGCAAATTGATGCTATGATCTTTCATCCTATCCCATCATTGCTCCCTAAGGCACCGAAAGGTTGTCTCTTACTGGGGCATAAACTGTGATCGTGTTGTTTATTGAGTCTTTGCTGCATCACTTCAGTTGTGTCTGATTCTTTGTGACTCTGTGGACTGTAGCTTGCCAGACTTCTCTGTCCATGGAATTCTCCAGGCAAAAATAGTAGAGTGGGTTGTTAGGGCTTTACATATATGCTAATTATTTACTTATAAGGTGAGTTATGTTCCATAAAATATGTTCTATGTGAAATATACTTCTTAACTTTCTACTGAAAATTGGAAGAATGATAAGATGATTTAAGGTTGTAGTTTATACCAGATCTGATGTTTGTTACAATGTATGGACCTTTATTCAACCCTAATTCTTAAGCAACTCCATGTCTTGTGTGTATGTGAACTGTTCTCTCCTAAGCCTCACCTTCTCGTCACTTAGGAAGGCTTAGCTCCCTTGCTAATTACTCATAATATTTGACAAAGAAATTATTTTCATTTCTTAAATTTATGTCTAGTGAATTGCTGTTAACAGTCATCTGCCTTACCAGAGACCTAAAAGGAATTTCCACTAGGTTTATGTGCTTGACTTTGCTGATAGATGCTGCTAGCATCTAGTGCAAGGCCACTAGCCCAGCCTGGCCCGAGATAAACTCTGCTTATTTCTTCCCAGATTCTTACAGATTCATGTCTCCTGCTCAAAGAGTCTTGCTTTTGACTTTTTCTGTGAGTGTTAAGTTTCATGTTTATGTGAAACTGGGAACATATTCTTTCCCTTAATATCCGATTGTGACTTAAGTCATAACTGCTTCTAGAAATAGTTCTCTAAGGGTACAGAATGTGACATTTTGCCCATTCTTGAACCTTAAATGACTAGAATAGGAAACTGAACCTATTAAGTCTCAATAAATATTGTATGAATGAATGAGCCGATGCTCAAATGACTCGAGTAGCAAAATTCATTTCAGTATATATTATTTTCTGAGTCTTCAGATTATAGTACTCCTCTTAGCAATTAATGGAGCTATGCAATTGTGAAGTCTAGGCATAGGGGCCATTTTTTGCTTTCCAGAATCTAGATCATTATTTTATAAGATGGCTATTCTCTCTTTCTCAAATGCAGTCGCCTAATTTTGGTATTTATTTTAATAATTGGTTCGTGGATATTAGGTCTTATTTTATTTTCTCCATAAGACTGCATGCATTGGAATGGACCAAAGACAGGTTACATCAGAACTTAGAATATAAATCCCATTTTACTGGTGAGCAGCTTTGATGGTGACAGATTGCTCATTTAATGGAAGAATCTATGATGGTATGTGCTGATTCAACACCATGCACCGAAGTAGTGTTCATGAAATTACCACTTTATCAAATGATAATATGGGTATTAAGACATTGATGCTCTTGTGTTTTCCTTCTCAAAGAGTCATAATAGATTCCCTGGGCAAAACTGAAAGTAAATCTCTAGAGACAGAAAAAATGCTGTCTTTCTTTCTCTTACATTCTCACTTTTGCTTTGAGAGCTATGGAGAAAGGATAAGCCTTCAGCAAATAGGATTTTTTTTTAGCGACACTTATCACAGTGACATGACCCAGTCAAAGGTTTATAGGCTATTTTGCCAAAGCACTGCTGGGCTGTCCTTTTGCCCAGCTCCTAATAGGTTTTGGCAGTTATCCATGTTGGGAAGCCTGAGGGCTCTGAGAAAGGTCAGTGTCTTCATAGCTTCTCAGACACCTTGCTGTAACTTGGAATGAAATTGATCTGCTCAGCACCCAGAGAAAGGAGAGAGGAGAAAAATTTGATAAAAATCTTTACCATAGAGATTCCCCCCCACTTTTTTTTTTTTTTTTGCTTTGGAACCTTGCTTGTCAGAATTTGGAGAATTTAAGGAAAAACAAATGTCCAAGTCTGCTATAAGGTTGTATATGAAAAGTACATCTTTGTGACATAGCATACTAAAAGGTCAATTGAACTGACATGTTATGCCTAAGGAGAGATTTTATTTATGCCTCTCGCAGAAGAAATCATTGATAGCTTTCAACTCTCCTTTGAATACACTTGCTGCTACTGCTGCTGTTAAGTCGCTTCAGTCGTGCCGACTCTGTGCAAGCCCACCAGGTACCCTTGTCCCTGGGATTCTTCAGGCAAGAATACTGGAGTGGGATGCCATTTCCTTCTCTAATGAATGAAAGTGAAAAGTGAAAGTGAAGTTGCTCAGTCGTGTCCAACTCTTAGCAATCCCATGGACTGCAGCCTACCAGGCTCCTTTGTCCATGGGATTTTCCAGGCAAGAGTACCAGAGTGGGTTACTATTGGACTCGAGTTGCCACTAAACATGAGAAAAGAAATCAAGATCCTATTCATGAATGTTGCTTGTCAATCTCAATTATTGAGCAGAGTTGTCATGACTGTCACATACATGCATATGGGATATTTGATAATGATAGAAATATTTCAGGGACTAATAGTAAATATTGGGTTCTGATTGTTTAATTCCTGGGATTAAAAGATCAACTATGTAGTATCTGTCAATACTGAGGTCTTCAAAGAAATGTGCAAGATAAGCAAGGTTATATTTGATCCATTTATTTAGCAGGATGATCATATTCAGAAGTGAGCGTTTTTATGCCTCTAAACTCAGAGAATCTGGTTTTCATGGGATTTATATGACTGTACTATTTTTTGTGAATGTGTGTGTACTGTGAAGGCTTCCCAGTGAACAAAGGTGCTTTGCCTAAAAAGAGTTGGGCACTATCTGGGCTCTTTCTGGTCATAGTTATTGTTAATGTTTCACAGAGATTATACCAACAAGACAGTATACACTGATGGTGTAACTTAGCTTTCATATTACCTGCTTACTTGTGCTGCTCATGGTAGAGTTTGAGCATTCATAACTGTGGGATATTTTTTGAATGTTGTAATACCTCTTTCTGTTCATTACCTCTTCTCCCAACAATAGGCTTCTTTCCCTTTTTCAGTAGCTCCTACATTTTAACATGAATAAGAACTACCTTGGAAACTTGTTATAATAAGATTTTAATTTAGTAGGCAGGGATGATCTCAGGAATTGCACTGAAAAGAAACTCTTTGAATAACTCCAGTGAGTAACTCCTTACTTGGAGAAACATAGTTTAGACCATTCTTTGGCTAGCATCCTTCTTCTGATTAGCATTGAACTGTGGATTCTTCAGGCTCTTAGCTGCCTTTTTCTTTGCCACCTATACTTTGTAGAATTGCAGATAGGTTAAAAATAGTGTTATGAAGATAGATGAATTTAAGAAGTGCTGCTTTATATGGCAAGAGAGACTTCACAGTGTGATTAAATTAAGGATTTTGCAATAGGAAAATTATGTTGGATTGTCCCACTGGGCCCAACATAATTACAAGAGTCAGAGAGAGAGAGAGAGACATGATATGAGACTGGTCATGAAAATGGAGGAAGGGACTAGGCAAACTCTTCTGTAGATCTTCCAGAAGGAACATTGGCTTGCCAACACCTTGATTTGGGGCCAGTAAAACTGATTTCAGACTTTTGACCTCAAGAAGTGTAGATAATAAATTCATGTTATTCTAGGCCATGAAGTTTGTGGTAATATATTGTAGTGGCAAATAGGAGGCTAATAGATTGTTTTTAAAAATTTTTTGTTGAATTCAATGAATTCTATTCCTTAGAATTTTTGAGCAGATCAGATGAGATACATCATATAAAATATATGAAAGTGTTGGTTGCTGTCATGTCCAACTCTTTGTGACACCAAGGACTGTAGCTCATCAGGCTTCTCTGTCCATGGAATTCTTCAAGCAAGAATACTGGTAGCTATAGTGGGAATGGCTAGCCATTCCCTGTGGCTACTGGGAATGGGTAGCCATTCCCTTCTCCAGGGGATCTTCCCAACCCAGAGATTGAACCCAGGTCTGCAATGAGCATAGATTCTTACCATTTGAACCACCAGGAAAACCTGTAAAATATATGATTGCATATTAAATACATACTGCTGCTGAAGATGATGGTCATGTGAAGATACCAACAATGCTGCTTCTTCACTTCTAACTAAGCAGAGCCTTGTTGTTGTTGTTCAGTCACCAAGTTGTGTTTGACTCTTTGTGACCCCATGGACTGCAGCACAGCAGGCCTCCTTGTCCCTCACCATCTCCCTGAGTTTACTCAAGTTTATATCCATTGAATTGGTGATACCATTGAACCATCTCATCCTGTCATCCCCTTCTACTCCTGCCTTCAATCTTTCTTAGCATCAGGATCTTTCCCAATGAGTTGGCTGTTTATATCAGGTGGCCAAAGTAGTGTTCTCCCAATGAATGTTCAGGGTTGATTTCCTTTAAGATTGACTAATTTAATCTTGCTTCGTGGGATTCTCAAGCATCCTCTCCAGCAGCATAGCTTGAAAACACCAATTCTTCGGTGCTCTGCCTTATTTATGGTCCACCTCTCACATCTGTAGATAATTATTGGAAAGACCATAGCCTTGACTATATGGATCTTTGTTGGAAGCGTGTTGACTTCAGATCAGATCAGGTCAGATCAGTTGCTCAGTTGTGTCCAACTCTTTACAATCCCATGAATCACAGCATGCCAGGTCTCCCTGTCCATCACCATCTCCTGGAGTTCACTCAGACAAAAATCCATCGAGTCGGTGATGCCATCCAGCCATCTCATCCTCTGTCATCCTCTTTTCCTCCTGCCCCCAATCCCTCCCAGCATCAGAGTCTTTTCCAAGGAGTCAACTCTTCGCATGAGGTGGCCAAAGTATTGGAGTTTCAGCTTTAGCATCAATCTTTCCAAAGAACATCCAGGACTGATCTCCTTCAGAATGGACTGGTTGAATCTCCTTGCAGTCCAAGGGACTCTCAAGAGTCTTCTCCAACACCACAGTTCAAAAGCATCAATTCTTTAGCACTCAGCCTTTTCCACAGTCCAACTATCACATCCATACATGACCACAGGAAAAGCCATAGCCTTGACTAGATGGATCTTTGTTGGCAACGTAATTCACCCACTAATAAAAATGAGGGTTATTCCTAACTCACTTGATTTTAGATTGCTACTACTTTCAGCTGTCTCCTTAGATAATACTCTCTGTTTTGTGTGTTTCTGGGAAGAAGCAGCCATATTCTTGTTTCCATATTAAATCAATCCAATTAACAAGACTTTTTGATTATCTACAAACTACGAGAGTCCCTTGGACTGCAAGGAGATCCAACCAGTCCAATTCTGAAGGAGATCAACCCTGAGATTTCTTTGGAAGAAATGATGCTAAAGCTGAAACTTCAGTTCTTTGGCCACCTCATGCGAAGGGTTGACTCATTGGAAAGGACTCTGATGCTGGGAGAGATTAGGGGCAGGAGGAGAAGGGGATGACAGAGGATGAGATGGCTGGACGGCATCACAGACTTGATGAACGTGAGTCTGAGTGAACTCCGAGAGATGGTAATGAACAAGGAGGCCTGGTGTGCTGCGATTCATGGGGTCGCAAAGAGTCGGACACGACTGAGCGACTGAACTGAACTGAACTGAACTGAACTGAACTCATAATTATATATGCTAGGAATCAGTTGGCTCAATCATATTTTCCTTGACTTTCCATAATTTATATTTTGAAGGTTGTTTGAGGATGTTTTTCCTTCTAGGTAGAGATTTTGCAAGTCTTATGGTCCCATGAATCTCTACAACTTCTCTCTATCAGCATCTAGCATGTTCTGAAATGACGTAAATGATTTTTAAAAAGTTATTTGCCTCTAAAGGAGCTGATCATCTATTGTTATAACATGATCAGGTGCCAATTAAATAGAGTACAATTGAAGAATGGTAAGAACTCAGAAAAGAGGAGCTGTATATTGATAGCTTTGGAAAAAGCTTTAGCGAGAAAGTAAATCTTGAGATCTGATTTGAAGAATGCATATAATTTGGATAGGAAAAAGGGGTGAGACAAAGTACATTAAATTAGGGGGACAATGAAAAATCCATTGAAGCAGTTTATAGATGAAAGTGAGCAGGGATTGCTTTGGAGAGGATCAGTTAATAGGGAACTGGAATTTGGCTGACTCACTATGTGCTCAAGCTTTACAGGTCTTGTAAGCACTTCTTATTCCATTGTATTCTTGAACCTCCTTAGAAATCCATACTAATGCATCTGTATGTTGAAACTGAAATATATTTGCTTCTTTCTCTTTTGTAATAATTGCATACAATAGTGTATGCTGTTATTCATCCACACTGATTCTCAGCTTGAGATAGCAGGGTTAATTGATATTCTTCCTCTTTCCTGACAAATAACCTGAACCCTTTAATACTGAATGCTGTTAATGAAGTTGAAATTTTAGATAGTTTTAAAAGGAAAAAAAAATCTGATAGGCATCCAGAGAGTAGAGAGCAGGACTATTCTAAGTATCAAGGGAACTCTTTTGGAGAAGGACCAAAACAATCAGCAGTTTGTTTTTGCTTCTTTCCAGTCACATTAATCTAAAATGGGCCAATGCCTCAGTGAAGTAGTAGTATAGGAGGCATTGCACCAGCAACCCTGGCAAAATCCCAGCTGCCTTATGGATGGGGGTAAAAGAACAGGAAGCAAATGAGATAATTCAAGAAAAGAGCAGAGATGATGAATCAGAGTAGTAGTAGGCTACTTCAGGGGAAATTTTATGTTCATGCTCAGAACACAGTGACTCCTTCCTCAGAAACACACAATCAAATAAATAACAGAAAATACTCCATTTCATGAGCCTGGGGTAAGTAAGGGGAGACATGGGATTTTTAGGCAAAGGGCATCTGCAAGTCCGTTTCTGAGATGTGTCAGAAGAGCTCAGGAACTCCCAGGCACTGAGCCTGCATTGGCTATTGCAAAGCGCTTCCCACACACTCCCCTTGCTGAGGCTTTCATGATCCTCTCACTCTATGCACCAAGGTAAAATTAATCAGCATAATGCTCTGAGGTTTTTGTTGGCATTTTAACACTTGAAGAGTATAACATACAAACAATTACTTAAAGCAAACAAGTTGTTAGCAAATAATCATACTGCTGCTAAGTTGCTTCAGTCGTGTCCGACTCTGTGCGACCCCATAATGGCAGCCCACCAGGCTCTGCTGCCACTGGGATTCTCCAGCCAAGAATACTTGAGTGGGTTGCCATTTCCTTCTCCAATGCATGAAAGTGAAAAGTGAAAGTGAAGTTGCTCAGTCGTGTCTGGCTCTTCGCGACCCCATGGACTGCAGCCCACCAGGCTCCTCCGCCCATAGGATTTTCCAGGCAAGAGTACTGGAGTGGGGTGCCATTGCCTTCTCTGTCAAATAATCATAAGATAAACACAAATGGCATGGCATAGCATATTGTTGTTAGTAGCACAGGTGCAGCCAGTGCCCCCACAAGGCCCTTCACATCCTTATTCCCTCCTCTCCCCCAAAGGTAATCACTATCCTGAATTTCTTGGCAGTCACTTTGTGTTCTTCTTTATACAATTGGCACTTATGTATATATTCCATAAACACTGCAATTTTGTTTTCCTTGTTTTCTTAATGTTATATAAATGGAATTGTATCATAAGCATTCTTTTGTGTCTGGCTTTTCTTTTATCCTTTTAATGTTATGTTTATGAGATTCATCTTTGTTGTTGCTTGTGGTTCTTGCTGTTGTTTTTAAAGTCACTCTAATGGATATAGGCAGGCCTCAGAGATAAAATGGGTTTGGTTCCAGACCACTGCAATTAAGTAAATATTGCAATAACGTGAGTCACACAGACTTTTTTTCCAGAGTGAATTCAAGTTATGTTTACATTACACTGTAGTCTATTAAGTGTACAATGGCATAATATCTGTTGGGGGAGTTTGTAATTTCCTTGTTTCTGTCTTGCTGCAGCAAAAATTTGAAGCGATGGATGGACTAGTGTTGCAGCTCAGTTTTATTTGGCAAGGAAAGGAAAATCATCCTCGAGGTGTGAGGGCAGGCCAACCCAAAAGACGTGAAGAGAAGAGAGAAGCCCATGGCTCAATTTTGGTTCCTCTTTTTATGTTATTTCTCCTCCCCCTGAGCCTGCTCTGTGTAATCTGGGCTAGCCAGGAAAGCTGTTTGTTTCACCTGAGATTTTCACTCCTGTTCTCAGACCTTCCTTTGTTCTATTTGTTCTGTTTTTGTGGGCTTTTCCCTTCTTTGTCTTTTAGCCACCACTATTCTGGACCCCTTTTTTGGATTCTAACTACCTAACATTACCTACTAAGAGATAGGAAGCCCAATTTTTTGAGAATAAGGGTGTCGAGGCTCTCTGGCTATTTCCTGCTGAACTGGGATGGCAAGGGGGCATTGGGCCTCCCCTTCTTGCTAGTCTCAAGCCTCAGAGTCCATTTAATTGTGTCCATCTAACGGTGAGTGATATTTTCCATAGTTGGCTATAGTTTTATATATCCTTGTTGAGCTGACGCTGCATGTTGTAGCTTGTTGACCGGAACAAAGACAAAATGGGTTAGACAATTGATATTTCATGGAATAATCTCAGGCAGCATCAATATGGTGATAACATGGATTAGAGGGGCATTAGCCAATTAGAAATCCCCCATTTCCAGGGGAAGGATCCTCCAAAAAGAGATTGCAACCACCTGAGAACTCTCCAGCTTGTTCTTTAAGATCCTGCAGGATCTGAATGTTTTCCTTGAGGACTGTGAGACTTTCTTTAACTTAGCTGGAAGTATTTACCCAGAAATAACATGTCTCATTCAAGATGAGTCAAGTCTGTCCTAGTTCAGGGATCAGTTCAGTCTATTTTGGAGTACAACCTTGGCCAAGCTGTGTTGGCTCTTTAAAGCTATTCTGAGAAATCTTATCCCCAGAAACTTAATTTTGAGGGTATTCACTAGGATGACACTCATTTGTAGTTCTGAATAGGTATCTGAGATCTCCCTCCTTTTCTGTTTTCTTCCGTGGCTTGACTCATGAGTAGTGAATCCAGGAGTTGTGTCCTGGTACCTTGACTGCTGTGGGAGTAGAAAGTATTAAATGGTAGGCAGCTCCTCCATGTGGACTGGAGCTGAGGCTTTGGGGACCCATCTTTCCAGACTTTAATTAGGACTTGAGCCCCTGGAGCATTTAGTGGTGGCTCTTTAGAATATTTTGGGTCCTGATTGACACCTCACAAGCATATATCCTGTTGGAATTGCCCAGTGGCCATGGTATAAGACTGGAGGGTCTGAGCCTGTGGGACTAGGAGGTCACTTACATACACAAAAGGTCTCCCATATAGCATCTCATAAGGACTAAGACCAACCTGTTCCTTAGGGGCAATTTTTTTTTTTTTTTTACCACCTCCTCAGCCTTCTCAGTCCAGGTGGGAAAGCCTTCAATCCATCCTGTGAATGTATCTATCATGACTAATAGGTATTATACCCTTGAGAAACTGGCATCTGGGTGAAGTCCATCTGCCAGTCCTCTCCTGGGTAGGCCCCACGTCGTTGGACAGGCTGGGCCTGTCTTTGAGTTCCTTGGGGGTCGTTTAATTGGCAAGTGGGACAAGAAGACTCAAATTGCCTTATACTTGTTTGAAGGCCTGTTCCCCTAAATGAGTGGTGGCATATAAGGAGTTAACCAACTTTCATTGGAGGTTACAGGGCAGAAAATAAGAGTTGCTCCTATTGAAATCACTCTTAGCTTTAAGAGTCTCACCTTTAGTATATAAAGGAGTTTCTGTCAAATTAGTCTGTGGAATTAAGGTGGCAACTCCTATTAGGTCATTATTTTGTAATGCTGCTCTCTTAGCTACCTGATCAACTGTTTGGTTACCTTCTACCACCTCTGTGCTCCCTGTTTTGTGTCTTTTACAATGGGCTACTGAAACCTCAGTGGGCAGATAGACTTCCTCCAAAAGCCTAAGGATCTGATCACCATATTTGATTGGGGGAACCTCGGGTGGTCAATGGCCTCTTTCTTTCCAAATAGCAGCATGTGCATGTAGCACTAGAAAGGCATACTTGGAGTCAGTGTAAATGGCTACTCTTTTTCCTTTTCCCAGCTCTAAGGCTGGAGTCAGGGCTATGAGCTCAGATAATTGGAAGGACTAGTGTTGAAGCTGAAACTCCAGTACTTTGGCCATCTGATGTGAAGAGCTGACTCATTTGAAAAGATCCTGATGCTGGGAAAGATTGAGGGCAGGAGGAGAAGGGGACAACAGAGGATGAGATAGTTGGATGACATCATTGACTCAATGGACATGGGTTTGGGTGGACTCCAGGAATTGGTAATGGAGAGGGAGGCCTGACATGCTGCAGTTCACGAGGTCGCAAAGAGTCAAACACAACTGAGTGACTGAACTGAACTGAACTGAACTGAACTGAACTGAACCTGGTAGCAAAGGTTTAGCCTCTAGGATCTCAAAATTGGTGACTACTGCATATCTGGCTCTTCTGTTTATATCCAAGGCAAAGCTGCTTCCATCAGTGTACCAAATTTTCTCAGGATTGGTCACAGGATCTTCTGAGAACTCTCAGGGTTTTGTTCAATCGTCCAAAGTTTCTAGGCAAGAGTGGAAGGGAAGAAAGCCCTCATGGGTAGGCAGAAGGGTGGCTGAGTTAAGAAACCAACAAGAGGATATAGTCAGGCCTGGATTTTCCATCAGCACTAGTTGATATCCGAGGATCCTTTAATCAGACACCCATAAATGGCCTCTCCCATTCAGGAGTTGTTTCACTTGGTGGCTGGTAAAAATAGTTAGTTTGCCCACAAAAGAGAGTTTTAAAATATATTCTAACAGGACTGCAATAGCTGCAAGATTTTAAAGACAGGGAGAGATAGCTTCCCAATAAGGGGGTAGGACACTAAGGGACCACCAGAAACTGGTGGGAAACTATTTGTCCATCCCAGCAACAAGTAAGTACTTGGGTCAATCTTTTTGTAATTGTTTTTCCTGTAGCAGCCCAAATGGTATAGGTTTGGGAAGAAAAGTCTCTGGAGAAGGAAGTCAGGATAGATTTCTTTGTCAAACAAGAAATTCTCAGACCTACCTGCACATCCAGTGCACCCTTGGGTCCAGCCCTCTGAAGGTTATCTGTGACAGGTGGGCTGGCTGGAGTGGGCTGTTTCAGTTCTATTGAACCACTGTATGAGAAGGCTTGGCACTTGACTTAGAGGCTGTTGGGTCCCCAGGGCAGAGTACCGCCCACTGTTCCACTTGATAGCATTTGTAGCAAGCCATTTTAGGAGACTTGTCATGGTTTGGACAGTCTTTGGCCCAATGTGCCACCTGTCTATGGATTAGACATTTGCCCCATGCCTTGTCCTTCAAGGACTCAGGGTTTGCCATAGGGCTTCCCTGTAGGGTGGCCAGCATCTGGCATGCCTTGTCTCTTTGCTTTCTCTCTTTCCTGGGCCCTGGCCTCTCTTTCTTGTTCTCTGTTGTACAAAGATATTGGTGGCTGGACCCTCTCATATAAAGAGGCAGCAGGGTTCTGCTGCTATAGCTGTTGCAACTTTATCTTGCTATCTGATGTACATTGGGACAGGAATTTATCTTTTAAAATCACCTGTCCATCATAAGAGTCTAAGTCCAGATTGGTAAGCTTTTGAGGACCTCTTTAAGCTTTTCCAGAAAGGCAATGATGTTTTCATTGGGCTCATGAGTTGTTGATGAGACCAGGCATGGTCCCACAACTAATAGGCTTCCTTCTATTTCCATGAGTGGACTTCCTTAGGAGGGAGTCTTTCTGAAGCTTATCCTACCCAGTACTGTTGAAACCTGAGAGCTGGGCATCCGCAGATTGCCAGGCAGATTGAGGTGTCACAGCCTCCTGGAGATCGAATCCCTGGGCAGGTTGAGGCAGGTTGGCCTCCTGAGAACTGGGTCCCTGGTCAAGTGGAGGCATATCGACCTCATGGGACCCCTGGACTGGCGGATTCCCAAGCAGGTTGAGGTGTGACAACCTTCTGAGGACCAGATCCCTAAGCAGGCCAAGACTGCTTGACCTCCTGGGAACTCCAGACTGGAGTTGGGCACCCCCAAGGTCTCCAGCGTGGCCAGTGCTGGGTAGGATTAAGGGTTTGTAATCTTAACTCATTGCTGGTTTGTCCACTGCAGATGCGAATATATACCATGATGTAAAGCAATCCAAGTCTGTGCTCTGAGACTGGGAACCTGGTGAAACAGCCATAGCCTTATCCTCGTATTGCCCTGAGGGATTGTAAGTCACTGATTTCCTCCTCTAGTCCTCCATAAAAGCAATTTAGGGTGTTTCCAATGCTTCAGGGTAAGCATTTCATTGACATAGATCCACTCTAGGTAATAACAGAAGTAATGACAAAGGAGTGGGTTATCTGGTCCTGTTAAGGGCATTAAAGAGTATTTTAATGGGCAGGGTCCTGGTTGCAGGAGTTAGTAAGTAGCTTAATGATAAATTGATAGGAAGCAACAAACCAGATGTTCCACAAAAGTGGAGTGGAGATTTGATCCAGGGGTATGTTTATAACTTTATGAGAAGAGTGGTAAGGGTTTAGGCACAAAGAGCCTGCAAGGCTAACTCTTAAAGTGGCAAACATTATCTCTGGAAGCCCAATTGCCCTTGAGGGGATGCCACCAACAGATGGATTTCTAACAGGCATTGTGTGCCTGTCATCCACCCTGGTGGTTTCACTGAGAAATGCTGTTGTGCACATGTTGTAGGAAACATGGAAGATGAAGACCTGAATATCTAGAGGGATTGGATATTGCACAGTATTTCCCTCCCAAGGGCCAGCTATTTTCTGGTTGTCCCTCCAGAGGATTGTAGAGGCAACATTGTGGGCCAAGATGGAGCTCAGGAAGAGAGCTTGAAACAGGAGAGAAGGGGACAGGGCACAACTTTTGAAAGAATGATAAAGCCCAAGGGCATAACATAAACAGATTAAAATCACATGGGTCCGAAATGACAAGTCAAATTCAACTAAACCTTGATCTTCAATCTGCAAGCTAAATGACAGTTCCAAGTCACTGTCAAAAGACCAAAAAGTGGGTAGTTTCCCAGGTGTTGGAATGATCCTCCCACACATTAGCATATTAAATCACTCAGCTCTGGAAAAACTAACCACACCATATTTCATGGCCAGTGCATGTGATGGCCCGCACTCTGTGGTGTGTGCTTCTCTCTAAATCTGAACAAATTCATCTCTTATCTATCACTGTGTCTCTCATTGAACTGTTCTTGCAATGAGACATCAAGAGCCTGGGCTTCATTAGGTCCTAAAACCAGGCACTGTGAGTTATGGCCGGGCTCAAGTCCCAGTTGGATATGACTGAGTGACTAAGCATAGCACAGAGTCCCTGCCATGTGGGTTTGAGTCCCATTTGTAGGTAATGGCTTCAAGCACAACTTTCAGAAATGGAAAGATGATGACTTGCCCAATAATTTGTAAGCAGTGGCATAGATGGAAAGAGGAGATGAAGGATGGGAGGAAAAAGTAGTGGAAAAAAACGTGTTGAGGAATCCCCTTTATAACCTGCTGGAAAATCTGTTAAATCCGACCTGTGCTCACAGTTTTCATTGGCCTGATCCTTGGCACAAGAAGATTAAAGACAGAAGAACCCCCACCCCCTTGGACAATAGCTACTAAGTAGCCCCTGCCAAAATCCCTCAAATGCACCCACTGCTGCTCGTCTGTTCATTGGGGGATCGAGGACACAAGAAATGAGAGATGTAAAGGAATTGGCATTTGTTAGCTATATGTCCTTCCAGCCATAGGAGCGAAGACCTCCTACCTTAACTGGAGGTTCTCTGAGACTGAGCCTCACGAGCTTTCTGCCAAGTTTGTTTTTGTTGTTCCACTTTCCAGCACGCTGGGCTTCTTGTCACTTCCTCTGCACTGGGTTTTCTTTGCATTCACCTTCCACAGTGGGAGATTTCACCGAGTTGGGCTTCTGCCCTGCATGGCCTCTGCCTCATGGGGGCTGAGCCGAGGTTGTTTCAGCCAGGTTAAATCCAAGTCACAGCACTATGTAGTCAGGGGAGCTTGTAATTTCCTTGGTTCTGTCTTATCACAGCAAAAGTTTGAAGCGATGGATGGACCAGTGTTACAGCTCAGTATTATTTGGCTAGCAAAGGAAACTACATCCCTGAGGCATGAAGGTGGGTAGACACATGAAGAGAAGCGAGAAGTTGTGGCTCAATTTTGGCTCCTCTTTTTATATGTTATTTCTCCTCCCCCTGAGCCTGCCCAATGTAAATTGTGCTAGCCAGGAGAGCTTTTTGTTTCACCTGTGGTTCTCCCTCCAGTCCTTGGACCTACCTTTGTTCTATTTTCACTGGCTTTTCCCTTCTTTGTCTTTTAGCCACCACCATTCTGGACTCCTTTGTCCTATTCTAAGTACCTAACATATCTAAAAAAGCAATGCACATACCTCAATTAAAATTAATGCTGTTGGAAAAATGGCTGATAGAATTGCTTGAGTCAGTGTTGCCACAAACCTTCAATTTGTTTAAAAAAATAGTATCTGAGAACAAAGTGCAGTAAAATGAATTATGCCTCTTTTATAGTATGTATATGGATTACAGAGTAACTGTGTAAGTAAGTGGTGTTAGTGGTAAAGAACCCACCTGCCAATGCAGGAGACATAAGAGATGCAGTTCGATCCCTGGGTCAGGAAAATCCACTGGAAGAGGAAGCAAGAACCCACTCCAGTATTGTTGCCTGGAGAACCCCAAGAACAGAGGAGCCTGATAGGCTACAGTCCAAAGGGTTGCAAGAAGTCAGACATGACTGGGTGACTTAGCACATACGTAAATAAGTAGATGTATGTTTCAGATAACATTTCTTTATAGAATCTCAGTTAAGCTTCTCTGGGGTTGTATTAGTTTTATTTCTACCTAACAAATTCCCACACTTAGCAGCTTAAAACATTACCTATGTAGCATCCCACAGTTCTGGAGGTGAGACATTTGTTTGAGCTTGATTGGTTTCTCTGCTGTTAGTCTCATGAGGCCAGCATTGAGGTGCTGGTTTGTCTATTCTTGGATCTGAGGCTGTGGTGAAGAATTCACTTCCAGTTCATTCAAGCTGTTGTCATAATTGTTTTTTGTGTGTGACTGTGGAAATGTTAATAAACAGAGACCTAGGATTCCTTAATCAATAGAAATTGATGAGGCCAGACAAGAAATTCAGGTAAGGCTTTATTGGAACTCCTGTTGCAGCAGAAAGGAATGAAAAGAAGTAACAGTTTCCTTTGCTTGCTCCTTGAGATGGTGGTGAGTGGGATATGGGCCCTTAAATGGGGTGAGATTAGGGACAGGTCCAGGGGTCAGGCTGGAGGGTAGCTTGGGTGGTTGGCCCACCCTGTTGGTGGTGCTGTTTGTAGTGATCATGCACAGTACCAGTTTTGCTCCCTACAACTCAGAAGTGGCAGTTGGGTTTTTGGTATTTGTTAATTTTGGTTATAATTTGCTCTAAACACACAATTACTTTAGTCCCTTAGAGTTTTTTGTGCTGTTTTTGGACAAGAAGACATTATATGTCCAGGTGTGTGCACTTCAGCAAAGGGCACTGAGTCCTAGGTCCCAGCCTGTGTCAGAACTAAAGTCCCACCTCCTTGCTGACTTTTGGCAAGAAATCACTCTAGAAGTTGCTCTAAGGTTCTTTCTCGTGATTCCCTAGTCTTCACAGCCAACTATGGCACATCAAATTTCAGGCTTCCAATCTCTCTCATTTTCTCTCAAGAGAAAGCAGGAGAAAGAGTAGGAGAAAAATCCCCTGATGTTATTGCATGCATGTGTATTCAGTCACTCAGTTGTGTCTGACTCTTTGCAACCCCATGGACTGTAACCGCCAAGATCCTCTGGCCATGGCACTCTTCAGGCAAGAATACTGGAGTGGGTTGTCATTGCCTTCTCCAGAGGATCTTCCCAACCCAGGAATTGAACTATCTCTTTTGTCTCCTGCATTGTCAGGTGGATTCTTTATCACCAAGCCACCTGGGAAGTTCCCTTTATGTGATTAGATTCATGAAATTAGATTACTCAACAGGAAAATTTCTTTTGTCATATTATAATGTAACATAATCATGGGACTGATATATCATATTTACAGATTTCATCCACACTCAAAGGCAGTTTTACAAGGCAAGGATCAGAGGGGACATCTTTGAATTCTGCCTTTGTACAGGAGAAGAAAATGATAACTTTATTGATTTAAAATTTAGTGTTTCTAAATACTGCATCTGATGCATCCGACTGTGCTATAGCTTAACATTTAAAATGACCAGAGACCAGAGATACTCATACTTCCTGTAAAATTTATAGTTATCTTCAAGAGAGTGGACTGATATTTTGTGTTTACTAAGCAGATTCCACTAATAAAGTACTGTGGATGGATACAAAGATGATGTGATGGTTACATAATAACCTATAGAACAATTGACAACTATAACAATACAAAATTCAGAATTTGATATGTATTCAAACTATGCAGGTTAGAAGCAACAGTTAGAACTGGACATGGGACAACAGACTGGAAATAGGAAAAGGAGTACGTCAAGGCTGTCTATTGTTACCCTGCTTATTTGACTTCTATGCAGAGTACATCATGAGAAATGCTGGGCTGGAAGAAGCACAAGCTGGAATCAAGATTTCTGGGAGAAATATCAATAACCTCAGATTTGCAGATGACACCACCCTTATGGCAAAAAGTGAAGAGGAACTAAAAAGCTTCTTGATGAAAGTGAAAGAGGAGAGTGAAAAAGTTGGCTTAAAGCTCAACATCCAGAAAATGAAGATCATGGCATCTGGTTCCATCACTTCATAGGAAATAGATGAGGAAACAGTGGAAACAGTGTCAGACTTTATCGTTTTGGGCTCCAAAATCACTGCAGATGGTGATTGCAGCTATGAAATTAAAAGATGCTTACTCCTTGGAAGGAAAGTTATGACCAACCTAGATAGCATATTCAAAAGCAGAGACCATTACTTTGCCGACTAAGGTCTGTGTAGTCAAGGCTATGGTGTTTCCAGTGGTCATGTATGGATGTGAGAGTTGGACAGTGAGGAAAGCTGAGTGCCGAAGAACTGATGCTTTTCAACTGTGATGTTGAGAAGACTCTTGAGAGTCCCTTGGACTGCAAGGAGATCCAACCAGTCCATTCTAAAGGAGATAAGCCCTGGGTGTTCTTTGGAAGAAATGACGCTAAAGCTGAAACTCCAGTACCTCATGTGAAGAGTTGACTCACTGGAAAAGACTTTGATGCTGGGAGGGATTGGGGGCAGGAGGAGAAGGGGACAACCGAGGATGAGATGGCTGGATGGCATCACCGACTCGATGGATGTGAGTTTGGGTAAACTCAGGAGTTGTTGATGGACAGGGAGGCCTGGCGTGCTGCAATTCATGATGTCCCAAAGAGTCGGACACGACTGAGTGACTGAATTGAACTGAACTGAACTGAACAAGGGAGTGTAATACTACATTCTGCTGGGGAAGTTAAAGAAGCCCTTAGGTTTCAACCAAAATGTTTTTAATTTAAACTTTTTATTTTATTTTGGAGCATAGCCAATTAACAATGTTATAATAGCTTCAGGTAGACAGCAAAGGGACTCAGCCACTACATATACGTATATTCATTCTCTCCCCAACTCAGTTCCCATCCAGGCTGCCACGTAACACTGAGCAAAGTTCCTTGTGCTCTATACTAGGTCCTTGTTGGTTATCACATTAAATATAGCAGTGTGCACATGTCGATCCAAAATTCCCTACCCAAATTCAATACCCGTCCTTTGTCTTTGGTTTGTTCCCCTCATATTCTGTTCTCTTCATAAATTTTTAAAATTCACTTAACAAACATCTGAGAAATAGCACTTCAGTTTACTGCCCAGTATGATTCTAAATCCTTTATATATATGAACTCATTTCATCTTACAACTCTATAAAGTCTTCTTATTTCATAGGCAAAAATAACCTGGGCAAAAAATTTAAGTAACTTGTGTAAGTTTCAATAAGTAATTAGCACATCCAGCGGTTGAACCCAGTCCTGCTGGCTCAGAATCATTCCTTTTAAACCACTGTTTAAAGTTGCACTGTACCTAAATGAAGATGGAATTCATATTTAACCATGTCATATTCAGTTTCACTTTATTATGAACAATTTAGAGGAGTGGTTTTCATCATAGTCCATTTTTTGTCTTTTCCCAGCTGAATTTGATGTTTGGCAAGATCTAGAGACCTTTTTCAGAGAAGGCAATGGCATCTCACTCCAGTACTTTTGCCTGGAAAATCCCATGGATGGAAGAGCCTAGTAGGCTGCAGTTCATGGGATCACTAACAGTCGGACATAACTGAGCAACTTCACTTTCATGCATTGTAAACCACTGTTTAAAGTTGCACTGCACCTAAATGAAGATGGAATTCATATTTAACCATGTCATATTCAGTTTCACTTTATTATGAACAATTTAGAGGAGTGGTTTTCATCATAGTCCATTTTTTGTCTTCTCCCAGCTGAATTTGATGTTTGGCAAGATCTAGAGACCTTTTTCAGAGAAGGCAATGGCATCTCACTCCAGTACTTTTGCCTGGAAAATCCCATGGATGGAAGAGCCTAGTAGGCTGCAGTTCATGGGATCACTAACAGTCGGACATAACTGAGCAACTTCACTTTCATGCATTGGAGAAGGAATTGACAACCCACTCCAGTGTTCTTGCCTGGAGAATCCCAGGGGCGGCACGGAGCCTGGTGAACTGCTATCTATGGGGTCACACAGAGTCAGACATAACTGAAGTGACTTAGCAGCAGCAGCAGCAGCAGCAGCAGAGACCTTTTTGGTTCACAGTGACACTAGTGTTTAGTAGGTAAGAGGCTAGTGAAAAAAGTGAGAATGTTAGTCATTCAGTCGTGTCTGACTCTTTTTGACTCCATGGACTATAGCCTGCTAGGCTCCTCTGTCCATGAAATTCTTCAGGCCAGAAAACTGGAGTAGGTGGCCATTTCCTTCTCCAGGAGAACTTCCTGAATCATGGATTGAACCGAGGTTTCCCACATTGCAGGTAGATAGAGGCTAGAGATGCTGCTAAATATTTAATTCTTTGCCTCTCACAACAAAGAATTATCCAGCCCCAAATGTCAGTTGTGCCGAGAGTGAGACACTCTTGTAGCCCCATGACCCTCAGGATTAAATCAAAGATCTCTCAAAAATGGCAAACAAGGTAATTACCTGCGTGGCCTGTCCCTTTGTGCTCACCAACCCCTTCTAGCAGTTTATGTGCACAGGTACATGCACAGTGCTCTTTCTTGACACTGTGGCTGTATTTATTCTCTCCACTCTCCCTGGAATGCCTTCTCTCTGCATCCTCTCACCCACAACAATTTCCAGTCAGTTACTCATCCTTCGGGATGAGTTCAGGACACGGTCATTCTTGAAACCTTCTTTCTATACCTCGGTCAGTGTGAGGTGTCTCCGTACCGTGGTTCCACATTGTTCGCTGCCGTAATGAAGTGTTACACTTACAGCACTGAACACTTTCTTTGCTCCTCCCTGCATGAGTTTGGGAATCCCATGGGAGCAGGGACTGTCAGACTCACATCAGTGTCAGAAGCACCTGGTAGAGTGTAATTTCTGACACAGATAAATTCAGTACATCTTAGTTGAGTCAATTAGCGAGTGAAAGTATTGTATTCCTCTGTTAGGGCTGCCGTAACAAAATTCTACAAATCAAGTGACTTAAATATCAGAAATTTAGTTGTGGATGTTGGGCAGTTCAAGGTCCTGGTGCCTGCAGGTTTGGTTTCTCCTGAAGTGCCTCTCCTTGGTTACAGACAGCCACCTTTACTCTGTGTCCTCATGGCCCCTTTTCTATGTATGTGCACATTTCCTTTTCTTGTAAAGAGACCAATCCTACTGCATTAGGGCTCCACCCTTTTATACTCAGCTAAAACATTGTTGTATTAGTTGTTCATGGCTGTATAAAGATTAACACAGAAAGAATAAAATTTTAAGAAAAATTAGAAAAAACATATATAATTCCTTAATTCTACTTTCCACTAAAATTAAACCAATTAACATGCAGTTTTGGAAACATTTCATGATCAGATCAGGATGACATATGACATTATTCATACAAGCATATTACTAAAGAGAGATTACTTAGGATACTAGTCACCATTCTATTCCTAATGGTGTTGTTTAAAAAGAGATAACAATCCCAAAATGGAGTCCTGTGCTAAGCACACATCACCAGACTAAGGTTTAATACTTAATATTGCAATTACAACCGCCTCCAGGAATGTAGACTTAACCTATCAGTCTGGAATCTGCTGATTAGCAACAATGAGGTAATGTTCCACACAGGTCCTTTGCCATCAACCAAAGGAAGATGAGGTCACCTGCATTCTCCTTTTCCCTTCACTAACTGCCTTTAACAACCTTTAAAGAGCTCCTTGAAGCTAAAGCCATTTTTGCATTAATATATTTAAGAATTTTCTTTTAAAAAATGTTTTAAATATGCGTCATGAGAAACGCCTCGCTGAAAGAAGTTTAAAATTAATATGTTTGATTGTTCAATTTTTTTCTTTCAGATGAATGTATTTATAACTGTAAATGAAAAACAAGCTTATATCCTTAAACAAAGGTATTTATACAGAAGCACTTGTTTTGAAAACAAAATAGATGTTCCATTGTAGCCCCCAAAGTGTTGCCAATGGAAAGAACTGGGCTTTCATTTATCCTCTGTTTATTATTAAAAAGATTATGAAATGTTTGGGGTATGTAAAGAGTACCTTGCACCAAAGCAGGAAAGAAAACTGAAAACTGAAATGTCATTTTTACCATTTGAGTCAATGCTCTTTCTTCCATATCTTCACCAAACTAGATGCATCCCAAACTTAGTCACAGATTACATTAGAGCCTAGCATGTATGCTGAGGAGGTTGTGGGCTGAGGCTGATGAGGATGAGGATAAGGAGGCAGGAGTCAGTGCCCTAACCCATGGTGAAGCTTCTGCATGTTTACTGGGGTCTGCATTATATGGTATATGGTATGTAAAGAGTACCTTGCACCAAAGCAGGAAAGAAAACTGAAAACTGAAATGTCATTTTTACCATTTGAGTCAATGCTCTTTCTTCCATATCTTCACCAAACTAGATGCATCCCAAACTTAGTCACAGATTACATTAGAGCCTAGCATGTATGCTGAGGAGGTTGTGGGCTGAGGCTGATGAGGATGAGGATAAGGAGGCAGGAGTCAGTGCCCTAACCCATGGTGAAGCTTCTGCATGTTTACTGGGGTCTGCATTATATGGTATAACTATGGTTTTTCCAATAGTCATGTATGGATGTGAGAGTTGGACTGTGAAGAAGGCTGAGCACCGAAGAATTGATGCTTTTGAACTGTGGTGTTGGAGAAGACTCTTGAGAGTCCCTTGGACTGCAAGGAGATCCAACCAGTCCATTCTAAAGGAGATCAGCCCTGGGTGTTCTTTGGAAGGAATGATGCTAAAGCTGAAACTCCAGTACTTTGGCCACCTCCTGTGAAGAGTTGACTCATTGGAAAAGACTCTGATGCTGGGAGGGATTAGGGGCAGGAGGAGAAGGGGACGACAGAGGATGAGATGGCTGGATGGCATCACTGACTCGATGGACATGAGTCTGAGAGAACTCCGGGAGTTGGTGATGGACAAGGAGGCCTGGCGTGCTGCGATTCATGGGGTCGCAAAGAGCCGGACATGACTGAGTGACTGAACTGAACTGAATTGAAATGGTACCTGGATTTCAAGTATCAGAAATTTTTACAAAAGATAGTCTTTTAGTACTAAGAGAAATTTGCAGACATACTCTGTAAAACATTGCTAATTTAATTCCTGTTACACAATCATGTTTTATTTCTGATGGTTTCATACTCCAAACTGGAGAAGGCGATGGCGTCCCACTCCAGGACTCTTGCCTGGAAAATTCCATAGATGGAGGAGCATGGTAGGCTGCAGTCCATGGGGTCGCTAGGAGTTGGACACAACTTAAGCGACTTCACTTTCATTTTTCATTTTCATGAACTGGAGAAGGAAATGGCAACTCACTCCAGTGTTCTTGCCTTGAGAATCCCAGGGACGCGGGAGCCTGGTAGGCTGTTTATGGGGTCACACAGAGTTAGACACGACTGAAGCGACTTAGCAGCAGCAGCAGCATACTCCAACCAGTGCCTTGGAGTGATGTAGTGATCTATGGCAAGGAGTCTCACATTTGGCATGTAGCAAAATCACCTGGAAGGCTTTTTAAGACAGTTTGCTGGGCCCCCTGTTCCCAAAGTATTTGATTAGGAGACGTTGATGGGGTCTGAGAATTCCTATTTCTAAGTTCTCAGATGCTGCTGATGCTGCCTTTCTGGGAACCCTACTTTGAGAACCACTATTTAATGTTTCTTCTAAAGTGCTGCTTGCCCTCTTACAAGAGCTGTGGATGAAAAGCAACCCCATATTGCTATTCCAGACTGACATATTAAAGCCATATGTAGGTGCAGGTTTTCTGCCAGAACATTTTGGAAGCATCCTTGGTATTTTGAGTGCACTTCCTATTTGGACCTTCATCCAATAGCTGAAGAATGATTTATTGAAATTCTTCATTTGCCAGGTTCTGTGCTAGGTAATTGGTATGCAGCAGTGTGAACTAATAAGGCTGCAGACTTTCTACCAACAATAGTGTTTACAGGCAGCTATGTGGCATTCTAGTCAATGTGTGAGCTCACAAACCTGGAAATGAGATTCTGTCTGTTTGCCAAACTCTTAGATTTGTGACCTTGAACAAATCATGAAACTTGCCTAGACTCTAGATCCCTCTTCTCAAAAATAAGATTAACATCACATTCAGTGACTTCAAATATTTCTGAAAAGCTATGATGTGAAAAAGTCTGAAAAATAGACTTTTGGCATATGATAACCTCACTTTTTTCTCTTTCTTGGTGGCATAATGGTATGAACTGAAACAGTCACTATTAGTAAAACACAATGATAGTTTGTATGGTGTTTAAGATTGGTTAATTTAGATCTTGTTTAATCAGAATTATTTTTTCTTCTTGGGACCTGAGAGCTATCTGAAATGTGTCAAACAGTACTCAAACAGAAAATTACATTGAAACTATCTGAATCATCTGATAGTGTGTTTACCATGAAGTCTTTCTTGTCTCCTTGGTGAGATTAAGTCTACCTGTTGGCATCTCTGCCATATCCGAGCACACACACTGTGAGATAAATCGACTTTTTATCTGCAGGCAACTGTAGGACAGTAGTCTAAGAATAACATGTGTAAAACATGTAGCAACATTTGTGACATATTGTAGATGGTAAATGCTATTTTAAAAGTAACTTGTAAACAGAACACTGTTTCAACTAGATTATAGATAATCACTTTGGGCCCAGAAAGGATAATAGTCTAAGAACATGAATTGCTGAGAACAGCTCCTGCACCAATAACTTGAGGCAGAAGCAAGGTTTAGGGAAATAGTTTGGGTCCTTCTGAAAGCAGAGCCTGAACAATACCTTGGCTATACTAGGAAGTAGGAATTAGGTAATGGGGAGAATTGGAAAGGGAAGGATCAAAGGTCAATATTCAGGTGTGTTTTTGAGGTTATTACTGTCAGTTCCTCAGGACTGGTTCTCCAGGAGCTCCTGAGCAGGGTGGGGACCTCCTCCTGTAAGAGTAGCTGAGAGGAGAGCTGCCAGGATCACGGTTGTTCTGGGGACTTTACCCACATTTCTGAACCATATTTACATGTGTATTCAGGGAGTTCCCATAACCTTGGGGGAGATGCCTAATAGAAAGTGGAAAGTTCATCTCTGCATCCTTAACAAGTAGAAATGCCACCAGCCAACCATTAACAGTCTGAGCTGCAGCTGAAATCAGAGGTTGGCTGAGTGGCCCTGACTTGAGGGAAGCCAAGGCGATGAGGTTGCAGGAGTTTTGATCAGAATTCTACAAATCCAGCAACTTTCTAGGATGATAAAGCTAGAAGAGGTCCCCTACCTTCACTTCCCCAAATTCCCTAAGGTCATTAATCTTCATGTTCAACTCAATGAATATTACCTTATTTCAAGTTTAAAAGTATATCACACATTTTCAGGTACAATAGTGTTCCTAGGCATAGTGACACACTAATAGACATTGGCTAGACAAGTATTTTGGATAAGGTGACCCATAAACTACCTGTATCAGGCTTACCTTTAAGATCCACTACATTAAAATCTTTCAGGATAAGGTATTTCCTTTAATAAGCTCTATACTGGAAGTTGAAGACTTCTTATGCTATATTATTTTGTGTTTTGGGTTTTCTTATTTCTTGTTACATACACTGCTTTAACATATTCCTTCTTAATCTCTTATGTGGTACTATCTTTTGTTGAGGATATGGGAAAATCATTCATGGAAGTATTTTCTTTGGCTCTGTGTTCTATGTGTAGATAAGAGATTCTCTCATCTGCCCTTCTAAGTGATTAAACATTCACACATTTGATGTAGCTTAGAATCATTCCATCTGCCAGATACAACAAGGGGAATGAGGTGGACTACATCCTTTAAGGAAATGGAGGTTCATAGCACCTGAATGTTTTGTTTCAACCCAGATACCAAAACATAGCTCCAACTGAGAATAGAGCCTTATTCAGTGCCCCAATATCATTGGGACAACAGCTGTCTGGAAAACTGACATGGTAAATGAATTATAGGTTCCTTGTTTCATCTTTAAAAGAAGATAACAACTATACAAATTTCTCGAACTCTCTTTTCTTAGGCAGACTATAGTTTTCCTTTCAGGCATTTTTATCAAGGTACTTAATCTTACTGAGCATATAGACAGTGGTATCTGAACACAATGAATTGATTTAAGAATAAAGAAAATACTTAAGCTCAGGATGTACTTAATTGTTAGCTGGTATCACTGGCTAGTTTTACGTAGGGTTTCTAAACACATATTGTCTATGACAGGAAGCAAGCATTCAGTGTATGGTGGATAAATGTGTGGATTGTAGGTTTCCAGTTCTCTTTTGTTCAATGCCCTCAGAATGTCCTTCTACTATATTGGGTTCTAGGAGCTCAAATAAGTTTTCTAACAAGACCAGAGTGAAAACTCTATTAAGTATTGGTTCATGGAAGATTTTATGGTCTTATTACACAGTTAGACTCTACTATCTTAAGACCATCTTATATAGTTCCCTGAGTTCTGTGCTTTTGTATGTTCAGTTTCCAAAAGGGCATCACTACAATGGCAGGGTAATGACACGAGGAGAACTTAATGATTTCAAAACTCGATATTTAATAACCATTACCTGTAATAGATAAGAAAGTGAATGTTTGGAATTTTAGATCATACATGGTTAATCAAATATTTGGGTGGTAGAACAGATTAAATAAGTGAGATGGAAGTTACAGAGCTGAACTTCTTTGGGGCTGGTTAAATCTCAGTTTTTATGTAGCTTCATTGTTTTTATGTAGTTGCTTGAGTATTAAATATAAAGAAAAAACATGATTATCTTTTATTTTAATACTTTACTTACCAGGGAGATTCTCACTGAACTTTCACAGTGGTATAGAACCCAACTTAGAACCCAACCCTAAAATTAAAAAGGTTTTTTTTTTTTTTGAGATTGGGTGAGTGGGTGCAAATGACTATAAATCATTACCTTTTGAATTTATATAACTGATAGCTACAGTTTTTCTGCATCTCTTCCCACTGCCAGACTATAAGCAGCTACTTCTTTCTGCCTTATTCTCCTTATCTGTGAAACAAAGATAAATGAATACTTATGTCTTAATGGAATTGTATATTTATCAGTCAGTTCAGTTCAATTGCTCAGTCATGTCTGACTCTTTGTGACCCAATAGATTGCGGCATGCCAGGCTTCCTTGTCTATCACCAACTATCAGAGCTTGCTCAAACTCATGTCCATTGAGTTGGTGATGCCATCCAATCATTTCATCCTCTGTCATCCCCTTCTCCTCCTGCCTTCAGTCTTTCCCACCATCAGGGTCTTTTCCAATGAATCAGTTCTTTGCATCAGGTGGCTAAAGTATTGGAGCTTCAGCATCAGTCCTTCCAGTGAATATTCAGTACTGATTGTATGCACACACACATGTTATGTGTATATATTTTGTCTGACATCACACTGTTATAGAGACTGCCTAAACCATTTAGAGGTGATTTGGCATAGTTTTACACACAGTGTTAACAATGTTGAATATTTTATGCCACAGAAAATTTTATTAAAGAGGATATTGACATATAGAGAAACACTGAGCACAAAAATTATCATCAATAATAAAAATATAGCTTATAGATGATACAATCATAGTGCTTATTATGGGCCAAGGCCTACAAATAATTTGTGTATAAGTTGATTTACTGTTCACAAATCCATTATGATATAGCTAATATAATCTTTATTTTACAGATGAGGAAACTAAAACAGAAAATAATGATTGCTCTCAGTCTGACAGTGGGAAGAGAGGCAGAAAAATTGTGATTATCTAGTATATTGATTTAAAAGTAGAGGTCTCTAGTTACTTATTGGAAGCCAAGGCATCCATCAGTAATTTCTTCAGGCAAAGTAGTGTGTCAGGCAAGTAAAATACATAGGGCTCATAGTGACTATCCTGTGAAACATGCTAAACAAAAGGAGACAGTTGTTAAGATCTTTAAGGCAAAGAGGTGTCTAATATATTTCAAAACTACTTCACTTAGTTCTTTTCATGTTTTGAAAACTAAAAATTAAGTTCCTTTTCATTGGTCGGGATATTAAAGAAAGCATCTCTTCAATTATAGTAAAAATAATATTCATCGTAGCTTTCATACATTAAAAAATAAAAACAAAGAATAGCAACCACACACACATACAGACACACAAATACACGCACGGACACACACACACACACACACACACACACAATTCATTGAAACTTAAGGAACGAATTTGGAAATTCCTTTTTCAAAAACCGGTTTAAAACTGAAGTAAAATTTCTCCTTTGTTTTCCCACCAATTGTGTTTATTAGAACCTGGACACTCTGTATCAAGCATGTTTTCACCACCCATACTTTTCTTTTTAATAATGCCATGATATGATAACTCAGCCATTTATCTAGATTAATATTCACTTTTCTTCTTCAATAGGAACTACATACTTTGGAATTCATCTGCTTTTTTGGTGTTTAATGTAAGGGTAGACTCAAGAATGTGCCATGGCTGATTTTTAAAACAAGGACCATTTATGCCTCTTAAATGAGACTTAGGTACTAAGGGCTCTTAGACTTATTTATTGTCATCTGACCCTACTAAAAAGTAGAAAGGTATGCATTGAAATTAAGGACTTTCATTTAACAGAGATAATCATAAAGAAGCATAAAGAAAGGTGACAGGAAGAATACACTTCTGTATCAAAATAAGGCATGAGATGTGGAAATGTCAAGAATATTTAAGGAACTCTGAATAATAGGTTATTCAAGAGAAGGGACAACTCAGAAAATGAATAGTAATTCAGAGAAATGGAAATTTCTGTTTATTCTTGCTATTCACAAGGGAAATACAAGGTAAAGGATACTGAGTTCTCCAGAGTGACAAAAATTAAAGTCCTGTAATACTTGAACCTAGTGAGGATATAGCAAAAAGAGATCTCATGTACATGACTATTGATGGTATAAATATTGTACAGCAGTTTAGCAGTATCAAGTGCCTGTGATCTAAGATTGCATTTTCTTGGGATATTCTTTCAAGACTGTATACTTCATAAGAGAACATGGAATGGGATTTTCATATTCACCCTTAGGTGATAGCAAGAATCAGAGAGTATGCAGTGACTATCACTACACAACAAGAGGAAAAATGGAGTTATATTAGACACACAGCACAACCTAAATGGACACCCACCAACAATATGATAACGTGGTTTCAAGGATATATCAGGATCCAAAAGATACTTGAACAATAGATGGGAAGTACCTATATTACTAGCACTAAAAAGTGCTTTGTGGGAGTGGGGACTTGGCAGAGAACAAAATAGGAGAATCATTTATAAAAAGAAAAAAGTAATGATCATTATTTAAATCAATCATGGGATAAGAATGATTATCTCAATCTGAATATATCCAAAAAAAGTGAAGAGAAAAGTGAAGTCACTCAGTTGTGTCTGACTCTGTATAATGCCTAGGACTAGTTATGGACTGATATATAGAAGTTTCAGTGATATAAAAGTGATTGAGCTTGACAGTGAATGCAACGACTGAAACCTGGCTATGTGAAAATGTTTATTCAGAACAAATGTGTGTTAACTGTCAAGAGAAATGGAATATTGGGAATATTCTAAGATAAGATAATTCTGAGAATTAATATTAACCTAAATTCAACAGTGACTGATGACCTATAATAATGCTTGTCATGCAACAGTGTGATCACTTGATGACTGGATTCTCAGACTATCAAGATTCTTTCAAGCTATATGTTTTATTTTGTTGAATAAAATAATGAATGCATGAATAAATGCATGGACATATGGCTATATTGATGAAAAGATAAAAACAATAAAAATTTATTATTTTAAGTAGCAGAAGACAAGGTTTTATCTATTTATCATCACAAACTGAAGAATTAAGGCTGCATTGGCATTTGGAAATAATTCACAGTTACAGTTTTAGCTATCATCATATGTAAACTTTGGAGTCTTACTGAAATATATTTCCTAAAATAGCAATGGAATCAAGGAAAAATACAATAAAAGTTGAGAGTCTTGTGGTACTGTTCTCATAATTTGTAGTCACTGCTAGAAATCAGCTACATGAATGAGGTGAGGGTGAATGTCAAAAGGGGCTGTAGCTAATTTTTAGAAAATAATGGTATTGGAAGCATTTATGATATCTATAAAGGTGTTTTATTTTTGACCAGTGGCAAAGATCAAGGTACATGACAGATTTGGCTATGCTACACTATTTTGGACAAACATCAAATGGGAGACACAGTCTATTATTTATTTAGTGCAGTAAAAAATATGTTTTGTTTTAATTTATTGCTTTAGATTACATATTAAGAAAAAATACTCATGATAAAATATTTATGATCCTTAATTTGTACTTCAAATAATATGTTATGACAAACACTCCATATAAATCATGCACTCTGGAATGTACATCTAGAAAAGAAATCCAGGGTAAAGATATTTTAAAGCATTTTATTATTAGATTTATTTAAAGGTTTGTATCTCTTATCTTGTTTCCCAAGTGTGTAACATTTCTTGCAAAGTGTATGTAATAATGGATAAAGCAAATTTTAAAGTGCAAGTGAAAAAACAATAAAAAAATATAAATGCAGACCATTTTGTGCATTTGCTACAGATGGATCCTGAATGACTTTGTCACAGAAAAAGAAAATATATACAACTTTTGTTTGTTGGCTTAAAAACCATTTGAAAATCAGTTTGGCTTTTAATTGTAAAGCTTTTCTTGTTATCAGATCTTATAGGAAATTCCCTCATGGTTTCCAGTAATGATGTTGGAAGCTAATGATATTTCTAAACTTATACTATGTATCACTGAGTATGTGTGTGTATCCTAATTTCATATATATATGTATATATATATATGCATGTATATAT
>SJYC01002600.1:0-19047 GCA_006408675.1 Madoqua kirkii
GTGAATTTCACTATCCTGTAACACTCCTTTGTTTTATCAACAATGCTAGTCTGAAATTTTAGATTGTATGTTTTCTTTAGAAACATTGTAGAATGTTGCTGCCATCTACTATATTCAAATTTCTCATGTTTTAAATGTATATTTGTTTCATGAATATATGTACTTTTGAATGGTTTTGAACCCTCAAACCATTTATTTATCTTAATTTATTATATTCCTTGGTGGAGTAATAATTAAGTCTTACTTAACTTCGGTATGATTTCCAGGGAAATTCAGCTTTTGTGGAGTGAGTCTCAGGATAATTCAGGGCTGTAGATTTAAGAAAATATTTGGCTTTCGGTGTTTGATAAAAGAATCCATTTTCTGGAGGCATGATTTCTTCCCCAGATTGTTTGAGAAAGCATTACATTTCATTAACCAGACTATACTGTTTGGAAGGAAAGTTGTTTCCTTATTCTGCTTGAGTTTTGAATTGTGAGAAGCCCTTTACTTTTGCCAGAAGTGACCTAGTTGATATAGTTCCCTGTCAATTAAGGTAGAAGCCAGGTGTCTCAGGTGGCAGTCCTACTTTGATAACCACATAAGGAAATTTCTGGCTTGCTTTTGAGACTACATAGCAGGAAACAGCCACATTATAAGGGGGATGCTTTTACTTCGTTATAACAAAATGCCATAAAAGAAAATTTGCGCATGGTATTAATTCTGTAAATTGGTTAGATATTTACTCTATGAGTAAAAAATTCTTTGAAAAAATTATAGGCAATAATTAGGGCTGCCTTCAGAAATAACACTAGTCCATCTAGGCAGGTAGAATAAAATTTTAAAGTTTCAAATGCAACTCCATATGGCTATTTTAGTTACGTGTTCCAAGATCTTCTAAATATATTCTTTAGGAGAATAGGAAAAGGTCCGTTTGTCATCAGAGTTCTGTTATTCATCTGGTCTCTCAACCAAGCTATGGTGGTATTAACCACTTCAGGCAAATTAGGATAAGATCCTTGTTGGCCATTATGTTATTTGTTAGTTCTCTAGATTTAGCAGGTATGTTTTACACACATACATTAGAAGTAGAAAACTTTTGAAAAACCTCTTGGGGAACATCACTATATTAAGCAGATACCAGTGACTTTCTATTAATACAGATATTTAAAATTTTGATTTATACTTTATTTCTACAAAATCTACCAGTAAGAATATTGGTGATGATCCAGTGTAAATGAAAATTTAAAATTGGGTACTAGAGTTTACATAGCTTATAGCAGATCTTGCAATTAGATAATTTCTAATTTATTCCCTTTCATGATGTCAATATGATCCTCATTCATGTAAGTAATTACTTGTGTCCGTCTAGTCAAGGCTATGGTTTTTCCTGTGATCATGTATAGATGTGAGAGTTGGACTATGAAAAAAGCTGAGCTTTAAAGAATTGATGCTTTTGAATTGTGGTGGTAGAGGGCTCTTGAGAGTCTCTTGGACTGCAAGGAGATCCAACTAGCCCATTCTGAAGGAGATCAACCTTGGGTGTTCTTTGGAAGAAATGATGCTAAAGCTGAAACTCCAGTACTTTGGCCACCTCATGCGAAGAGTTGACTCACTGGAAAAGACTCTGATGCTGGGAGGGATTGGCGGCAGGAGAAGGGGATGACAGAGGATGAGATGGCTGGATGGCATCAACAACTCAATGGACGTTATTCTGAGTGAACTCCAGGAGTTGGTGATAGACAGGGAGGACCGGCGTGCTGTGATTCATGGGGTCGCAAAGAGTCGGACACGACTGAGCGACTGAACTGAACTGAAATGAATGGAATAGCAAATATTTTTAGTGTATCTTATATTTCATCGTGGCTAGAAATATGTAAACTATGCCCAAACAGATACCCTCTTTGTTGCCTTAGCTGTAGTTTTGTTACATGCAGTAAGTGCTGGGAACACAAATATCTGGTTTGTTAATTTGTTGAAGATATTAATGTCAAAATACCAGTAATACTGGTAATAACAGTTGCTATTTGAGCATCTGTTTTCCAGGTATAAATATATGTGCTTTATGGGAATTAACTCATCCAATACTACTAATAAAGAAGAAAGGTATAGTAGTAGATCTAAAAAATTAGATTTCCCAGGGTTCAGAACCAGTCAGAGTTGAACTTAAACTCCATGCATTCCTACTCTAGAGGAAACAATTTTAACTGTTAATATTACATCACTCAAAATGAGCTAAACTGAAGATACTTTGAATAAAATAATAATTTAAAATTGTGAGGTAAATTTTAATTAAAATAGTTTCATCATCACACTGATCACATATCAAGATCTCAGTAGCTACATGTAACCAGAAAATACTGTCTTTGACAATGCAGATACAGAATATAGCCATCATCACAGAAAACTCTTCTCAAGTGTTGACCTCAAGCAGGTATTGGAAACTTTTCTCTGTAAAGAGCCGGATAGTCTTTAATTGTTGTAGGCCAGACTTGTCTCTTGTAACTGCTCAATACTGCCATTACATTGGTGAAGACAATATTTAAAATGAATCTTGCTGTGTTCCAATGCCATTTTATTTATGGAAAATGATATTTGAGTTTCATATAGCTTTACATTTATGAATTTTTTTAAATCCAGCCATTAGAAGTATAAAAACTTTTCTTAATTCTCAGGTCAGGTAGTAACAGGCAATGGGCTAAAATTTGCTGATACCTGTTTTAGAATTTCTCTAATATTTTAATTCTTAAATGCTACAAATTTTATGAAATCCACAAATTTCAACAAAACTATGATCTCTCTTATTATAGAACGTTAATACATACAATCTTTTAAGACTCAGTCTCCCAAGTTTAACAGTATTTGAGTATTTCAGTATTTTTAAAATTTATTTATTTTAACTGGAGGGTAATTACTTTACAATATTGTAGTGGTTTTTGCTATACATTGACATGAACCAGCCATGGGTGTACATCTTTTCCCCATCCTGAACCCCCCTCCCACCTCTCTTTCCATCCCATCCCTCAGGGTCATCCCAGTGCACCAGCTCTGAGCACCCTGTCTCATGCATCAAACCTGGACTGGTGATCTGTTTCACATATGATAATACACATGTTTCAATGAATATTTCAGTATTAAGGGGAATATCAGTTAATTGTCTAAACACTCATCTCTCAAACAAGTTTTTATTCCTTAAGGCTGCAATTCATGTCTAAGATTTGTTGTAGTATTCTCAGAACTTGACATATTTGTACACCATTAATAAAAACCTATCTTTAGTTTCTTGAATTAGTGAGTAAATAAGATTAAAAATTCAGAAATATTTTCCCAAGCAGTTGCTGTTGAACAGGTAATGTTTCACATACCATGACACTTACACAAGCAGAGATTGTGGAGTATAATAATATGCATTTAAGAATAAAATAAAACATTTTAAAAATGATATGGAATGGTGAAATATGAAGAAGAAAATGGGATTAAGATTATCTTTGGGGTTATATCAGTTGGCAATGTCAACTGACAATAATGAGGTTCTCCAACTTTGTCATTTCTGAGTCTAGAGAGTGGCTTACATGAAGATAGTTTTCAAATATTTAAAAAAACTAATGAATATTTACCAGATGTAGTATAACTGCAATATTCCTTCTACATCTTAGGCAACAAATTGAAGATTTAACTTGTTTCTTATCATTTCCTGAAAATTCAGATTATAGTGAATATTTTATCAGTGATCCAAAAGAAAAATATGATATGTAAAACTAGACAAATGGTTTTTCAAATGTGATGCTTAAGACCTGCACCAGAACGTAAAGTGGTGGTGGGTTGAGGTGGTGACTGGCCTCAAAAATTAACCCTAAGTAGATAGGAGATTCTAATATACAACAGGAGTTGGGAATCACTGACTTGACACTACAATCACTGATTTGACAGCATATACAATTAAGGCTATTTCCTCAGTATTCTTTTTCTTTTTTTACTTATCTGATAGCTCAGTTGGTAAAGAATCCACCTGCAATACAGGAGATCCTGCTTCAATTCCTGGGTTGGGAAGATTCACTGGAGAAGGCATAGGCTACCCACTCCAGTATTCTTGGGCTCTCTTCAGTTTTTAAGATGGTAAAATTAGAGTCTGAGCTAACCACAGAATGCATTAACACCCAGGGCACAGCACAGCAATGAAAGAATAAGGGACTAAACACTCTACTGGTACAGTGATCAATATCTTCATTTATAGCAGACACATCAGATGCTATAAAATAATTTATGGCATATATAAAATAAGATCATAGTAATATAAGAAAGGGCATTCCCAGGTGGCACCAATGGTTTAAAAAAAAATTGCCTGCCAATTCAGGAGAAATAAGAGATTCAGTTTCAATCTCTGGGTCAGGAAGAAACCCTGGAGAAAAAAAATCAATCCACTGCAGTATTCTTGCTTGGAAAATCTCATGGATAGAGGAGCCTGGAGGGCCACAGTCCCTGGGGTTGTAAAGCGTTAGACACTACTGAGCAGCCACGCAAGAAGAAGAAGGATATAAGAAAGCATAAGATCAAAAATTGTCAGACTATCATAGTAAAGAACTGATAGATAAAGATACTCAGGATGCAAAAATAGTAAGAATAATGTAATTTTTAAATAAAATAAATATGGACAGTAATCTGGTTCTTCTAAGAAATTAAAGCATTATAAATGATTTATAGATGTATCAGAAAGCTGAAGTTAGTGTTCTCAGGAAATAAATAAAAGCAGCAAATGACTTACTGTTAAGATTAATTATTCTGAAAATGATATGAAATTCTTGACAGGAAAATGTCAGTATTAGGATGAAATATGAATATTTCCACTTCAAGTATGCAAAAATGTCTAATTTGTATATGATTAAGAACATTTCACAACCCTTTCCCCTTAGAAGATAAATAATTAATACTGAATTTTCTGTCAGGATTTTTTTCATAGTTATATAACTAGTATTTTGACCAGCAATTTTCACCAAGATCAATTGAAGACATGTATTCATAGTAAAAATAGTTATTTCATGACACAAGTATGTGGAATAATTTTGTGTAATGTGGTAGACATTATACATGTTAAGGTGACAGCAATTAATGAGCACCCTGTCTCATGCATCAAACCTGGACTGGTGATCTGTTTCACATATGATAATACACATGTTTCAATGAATATTTCAGTATTAAGGGGAATATCAGTTAATTGTCTAAACACTCATCTCTCAAACAAGTTTTTATTCCTTAAGGCTGCAATTCATGTCTAAGATTTGTTGTAGTATTCTCAGAACTTGACATATTTGTACACCATTAATAAAAACCTATCTTTAGTTTCTTGAATTAGTGAGTAAATAAGATTAAAAATTCAGAAATATTTTCCCAAGCAGTTGCTGTTGAACAGGTAATGTTTCACATACCATGACACTTACACAAGCAGAGATTGTGGAGTATAATAATATGCATTTAAGAATAAAATAAAACATTTTAAAAATGATATGGAATGGTGAAATATGAAGAAGAAAATGGGATTAAGATTATCTTTGGGGTTATATCAGTTGGCAATGTCAACTGACAATAATGAGGTTCTCCAACTTTGTCATTTCTGAGTCTAGAGAGTGGCTTACATGAAGATAGTTTTCAAATATTTAAAAAAACTAATGAATATTTACCAGATGTAGTATAACTGCAATATTCCTTCTACATCTTAGGCAACAAATTGAAGATTTAACTTGTTTCTTATCATTTCCTGAAAATTCAGATTATAGTGAATATTTTATCAGTGATCCAAAAGAAAAATATGATATGTAAAACTAGACAAATGGTTTTTCAAATGTGATGCTTAAGACCTGCACCAGAACGTAAAGTGGTGGTGGATTGAGGTGGTGACTGGCCTCAAAAATTAACCCTAAGTAGATAGGAGATTCTAATATACAACAGGAGTTGGGAATCACTGACTTGACACTACAATCACTGATTTGACAGCATATACAATTAAGGCTATTTCCTCAGTATTCTTTTTCTTTTTTTACTTATCTGATAGCTCAGTTGGTAAAGAATCCACCTGCAATACAGGAGATCCTGCTTCAATTCCTGGGTTGGGAAGATTCACTGGAGAAGGCATAGCTACCCACTCCAGTATTCTTGGGCTCTCTTCAGTTTTTAAGATGGTAAAATTAGAGTCTGAGCTAACCACAGAATGCATTAACACCCAGGGCACAGCACAGCAATGAAAGAATAAGGGACTAAACACTCTACTGGTACAGTGATCAATATCTTCATTTATAGCAGACACATCAGATGCTATAAAATAATTTATGGCATATATAAAATAAGATCATAGTAATATAAGAAAGGGCATTCCCAGGTGGCACCAATGGTTTAAAAAAAAATTGCCTGCCAATTCAGGAGAAATAAGAGATTCAGTTTCAATCTCTGGGTCAGGAAGAAACCCTGGAGAAAAAAAATCAATCCACTGCAGTATTCTTGCTTGGAAAATCTCATGGATAGAGGAGCCTGGAGGGCCACAGTCCCTGGGGTTGTAAAGCGTTAGACACTACTGAGCAGCCACGCAAGAAGAAGAAGGATATAAGAAAGCATAAGATCAAAAATTGTCAGACTATCATAGTAAAGAACTGATAGATAAAGATACTCAGGATGCAAAAATAGTAAGAATAATGTAATTTTTAAATAAAATAAATATGGACAGTAATCTGGTTCTTCTAAGAAATTAAAGCATTATAAATGATTTATAGATGTATCAGAAAGCTGAAGTTAGTGTTCTCAGGAAATAAATAAAAGCAGCAAATGACTTACTGTTAAGATTAATTATTCTGAAAATGATATGAAATTCTTGACAGGAAAATGTCAGTATTAGGATGAAATATGAATATTTCCACTTCAAGTATGCAAAAATGTCTAATTTGTATATGATTAAGAACATTTCACAACCCTTTCCCCTTAGAAGATAAATAATTAATACTGAATTTTCTGTCAGGATTTTTTTCATAGTTATATAACTAGTATTTTGACCAGCAATTTTCACCAAGATCAATTGAAGACATGTATTCATAGTAAAAATAGTTATTTCATGACACAAGTATGTGGAATAATTTTGTGTAATGTGGTAGACATTATACATGTTAAGGTGACAGCAATTAGTAATGTGAAAAGACTTGTAACAACACACAATTTGTATTGCTCTCCTTTGAAAACTTACTTTTTTGTGAGTATATTGTATTAGATCTCATGTGGACACTTATGACTTTATCTGTAATACAATTTTATGGAATGTCAGAAAAGTGAATTATGGTGAAGTAATAAAGTCTGCAATAACCAAAGTTTGAATTTCCTGGTCTATTGAGCATTGAAAGTTTTGTATGTGTGACCTATTTTGTAGGTGTAAAACTCTTAGAACATTAAAACATAAAAGTTATATCAATATAAAGCTAATAATGTGACTATAAGTCATTAAGGAATCAACTCTATTGATAGTTTGAATTCTTTCCTTATAATATGTTCTTAACCAAACATTTCAGGAATGTGCCATTCAAGGATCAATTGTTTTCAGATCTCAGTATTTTCCACAGTGCACAAATGGTCCTCCTATTAGGGATATTATGTATGTAGACATAGTTCACTATTTGCTTTTAAATCTTATTATGTCACTCATGTACCATTGTTCTTCAAAGTCAGAGGAAATAATTACTTTCACATGACTGATTACTGACACTGTCGAAAAGCAATGATTAAAGCTTTCTGATAAATAATCTGTCAGTATTTTTTTCAATATAACAGAAACAATATAACATAATAGATATAAATGAACAAATGTTTCCATTGCTCAGATGTGACTGTGTATTGATATGTAGTAACAAATGTAGATAGCGCATTCAAAAGCAGAGACATTACTTTGCCAACAAAGGTCCGTCTAGTCAAGGCTGTGGTTTTACCAGTGGTCATGTATGGATGTGAAAGTTGGATTGTGAAGAAAGCTGAGCACAGAAGAATTGAGGCTTTTGAACTGTGGTGTTGGAGAAGACTCTTGAGAGTCCCTTGGATTGCAAGGAGATCCAACAAGTCCATTCTGAAGGATATCAGCCCTGGGTGTTCTTTGAAAGGACTGATGCTAAAGCTGAACTCCAGTACTTTGACCACCTCATGCGGAGTTGACTCATTGGAAAAGACTCTGATGCTGGGAGGGATTGGGGGCACAAGGAGAAGGGGATGACAGAGGATGACATAGCTGGATGGCATCACCAACTCAATGGACATGAGTTTGGGGGAACCCTGGGAGCTGGTGATGGACAGGGAGTCCTTGTGTGCTGCAATTCATGGGGTCATGAAGAGTCAGACACGACTGAGCAACTGAACTGAATAAAAATGAGCTGCAGTCAACCTGGAAAACAGAATCTGTGAAGTAGAGAAATGGAAATATGCTATTTTTAAAATGCTTAGTTGGTCATACAATAGGCCAGCTTTAAGAGAAAGGATGACTGTCTTTTCTTAATTTCTGTTTAGAGCTTGCATAGTTTTGTAGTTCCTGAGATTCTGGCTAATTTATGGTACACAGAGACTTAGGTAAGGCAAGAATACTTGCTCGTAAATGAAGCCTGCTGATGCAGTAATTTTTTATTAGAAGATAATGATAGCCTGCCTGGCAGACTACAGTCCATGGGGCTAGAAAGAGTTGGACATCATTTAACAACCGAGCACACACACGCATACATGATACTCTAAATATATCTGTAATCAGATAAATATATGCAAGTTTATAAGTTGTGAATCATTTGGACTTGATTCATGAAAGTGTCAACATCTCTTTAATACTGTATATTAAAAGTGCTTGGTTTTATTAGAATTTGAAGACAAGAGAAAATATCTTGATGGATCCCTAAATATTTGAATATATGTATTAATATTTTTCCAGTTATTTCTCTAGATTTCTACAAATTCTGTTTCTCAAATCAGCTTCTGTATTGCTTCCTTATATTTTAGACTTATGTGTTTGAGGTCAGGGAATTTCTCAAGAGTGATGGGAACCTGAGATTTTTCACTGTAGCTGTACTCAAATATGAGTATGGTTTCATATAAAAATTTTATGGAATGTTACATAAAATTTTTAAGCAAATGTTGCAAAATCCTATGGTATTGATTGCAACTTAATTGGATTTTGTCTACAACTTAGTGGATCATTTAATGCCAAGTGATCTGGTGCCCCTGTGATTTAGTATCACTTGGTAAATGTGCTCCTAAAGAGGTCTAAAATTTCCACAGAAGGTGCATTTTAATTCTACTGTTCAATTTTATGACTGAGGTATAAGTTATCACTTGGCCCCTAATTTATCTTTCTAACCTGATTTAATACTGTATATCACTCTAAATTTTCTGTGCTGCTGCTGCTAAGTCACTTCAGTCGTGTCCAACTCTGTGCGACCCCATAAACGGCAGCCCACCAGGCTCCCCCGTCCCTGGGATTCTCCAGGCAAGAGTACTGTATATCGCTATAAATTCTCCATGCCCAACAAATTGTTCTCCCTGCTGTTCCCCTTTCATTCTGTGAACCACTCTGTTTTGTCTTACCACTCTTATTTCTGTTTGGAATTGATACTTTGCACCATCTCCCTCCTCTTTTCCCTCCTTTTATTTTACTTATATGTTTCCTATCCTATTTTCAGGGCCAAGTTTTGTTTCAACTTCCGTGAAGCCTTTCCTTGCTATCCCTGGAAATCCCCCATTTATTTTTTTCACCGTTTGTCTGGAACTTGATCTGTGTGGTGGTTCATGGTCATATTTTTTCAAATATCCATGCCCTGTTATTTTTGAAAGACTCTAAAGGAATACTTGGAGAAGGCAGTGGCAGCCCACTCCAGTACTCTCGCCTGGAAAATCCCATGGATGGAGGAGCCTGGTAGGCTGCAGTCCATGGGATCACTAAGAGTGGGACACGACTGGGTGACTTTACTTTCACTTTTCACTTTCATTCACTGGAGAAGGAAATGGCAACCCACTCGTGTTCTTGCCTGGAGAATCCCAGCGATGAGGGAGCCTGGTGGGCTGCCATCTATGGGGTCGCACAGAGTCAGACACGACTGAAGTGACTTAGTAGCAGCAGCAGCAGCAAAGGAATACTAAAGGAATACTTCCTTTAGAGTATTCCTAGAGTACCCCAGAAAGTATGGGCTTCCCTGGTGGCTCAGAGGTCAAACGTCTGCCTGGAATGCAGGAGACCTGGATTTGATCCCTGAATTAGGAAGATCCCCTGGAGAAGGAAATAGTAACCCATTCCAGTACTCTTGCCTAGAGAATCCCATGGAGGGAGGAGCCTGCTAGGCTACAGTCCCTGGGGTCGCAAAGAGTCGGACGACTGAGCGACTTCACTTTTACTTCCTTTCTTTCTTTCAAAGGAATACTATAAACAACTGTATGTCTATGAATTTGATAATCTAGGCAAAACAGACCTATTCTTTGAAAGATGCAAATAACCCAAGTTCACCCAAAGATAAATAATCTGATAGTAAATATATTCTATGTCAAAGAAACTATGTCAATAATTAATAACCTTTCAGAAAGGAAAGAAACATGATTTTACTAGTGAATAGTGCCAAGTATTTAAGGCTAAAGTTATACCAGGTCTCTGAAACTTCACTACGTTAACTAAGTAGTCAAAGTCTGCATCAGCACTAAGTATATTGGAAGCACATATTACTGATGTGATGTAACAGACATGATACTTTATTTCTGTGGTTTTATAAAAACAATAATCCCAGTCTAATCATAATTTTAAAAATCATATTATAATGGAGAGAAGTTGGCCAATACTCCTCAAAACTGTAAACTTCTAAAAAATGATAGAAGTCTGAGACTGTTTTAGCGAGGAGGATCTTTAGAAGAAATAAAAGCTAAATGTAATATATTTGTGATATCATGTATATAATACTAGAACAGAAAATGGACATTAGGTAAAACCTAAGGAAATCTGAATAAAGTGTGGATTTAGTTAATAAAGATTCTATGATTAATAATATACCATACTAATGTAAGATGTTAATATTTGGGGAAAAACAGATGGGGGATAGCTCTCTGAACTGTACTTTGCAAATGTTTCTGTAAACTTAAAACTGTCCTAAACATATTTTACTTTAAAAAAAATTTCTGTCTCTTTATTAGATGAGTGTCACTGGCAAATTGCTCAATTTCTCTGTATCTCAGAACAAATCAATGTATGTGACCTCTGTACCGAGCTTTCTGATCTACAGAATAGGAATAATATTATTCTCTATTTAGATATCATAAATATCTAATAAATAAATTGATGCTGGTAGAGAATTTAGAAGGGTATCTTACATATAGTAAATCCTCAGTAAATTAGTTGCATCCATGAAAATGATTTTATTATTGTCAAGAAACCTGACCTAGCACTATCTTTTTCCAAAGAAACCTCTGATAGAATGATGGCTCGTGATCTGACCTTGGTCTTCCTCTAGTCTAGAATTGTCAGAAATGGGAGATACTATTTACTGCCCCCCTTTTTCCCTAAGACTGTTATAGTAGAGTGCAGACCTAGTTTCAATAGCCTTATTCACCGCAAAGGATACTAGTATTAGATGGGGAGAATGAACCTATTTTATTTTTTGTTATCAGTCTCCTCTCCACATTATATCTTTAAGCCTGATTTGAATGTTCCTTTCTTCTTACTCTGGGCTTCTCTGGTGGCTCAGAGGTTAAAGCATCTGCCTGCAAAGTGGGATATCTGGATTCAATCCCTGGATTGAGAAGATCCCCTGGAGAAGGAAATGGCAATCCACTCCAGTATTCTTGCCTGGAGAATCCCATGGATAGAGGAACCTGGTGGGCTACAGTCCACTGGGTCGGTCGCAAAGAGTCGGACACGACTGAGTGACTTAACCTTCACTTTTACTTTTCTTCTTACTCTAGTTTAAAACCACTGATTGCTTTGCATACTATAGGTCTAACAGATAATCAACATGCTATATTTTTGTTTATTATCAAATAATATATTTGTTTTATGTTGCATTTTAATTAATGTAACATGTTTAAGTTATTGTTGTGTTATTTTCTGTCTCTCTGCCTCTCCTACTAGAATGTGAGATCCATTGGGTTGGGGACCTTTACTTAATTTTGTCACTTAAATGTTCCAAGTGTCTCTGCAAGTACCAAGTGTTCCAAGTGTATATTAAATAAACATATATTCTATTATGTGGCTTATCTTTCTAATTTGTTCTATTTTCTAATATTGAAGATTTTAAATATTATTTCTTTACAAGGTTAAATTTTATGATTAGGTTTTTGCTGTCACAAAACATCTTTCCATAATCAATATCAAGGGTCTTATTTTATTTTCTAAAATTACTTACTTTTTATTTTTTATGTGGAAATTAAAAAAAATGGGACAATTTATTATTTTTTGATATGGTAAATCAGTTGTTCCAGAAGTATTGAATGTACCTTTTTCCTACTGGTTTTTGTGCTACGAAGTCTTGTACCATATTTCTAGATAAGCATTAGTCTTATTCTGTTCATTTCATCTATCATTTGGGCTTCCCTGGCGGCTCGGATGGTAAAGTGTCTGCCTACAATGTGGGAGACCTGGGTTCTATCCCTGGGTTGGGAAGGTCCCCTGGAGAAGGAAATGACAACTCATTCCAGTATTCTTGCCTGGAAAATCCCATGGGCAGAGGAGCCTGGAGGGCTACAGTGCATAGGGTCGCAAACAGTCGGACATGACTGAGCAACTTCACTTCACTTCATCATTTGGCTAATGCCACATTGTTTTAATAACAAAAATTGTGTTTTCTTTTTCTGTTTTCCAAAGCTATGTTAAGCCAGTATTCTTGAATATTTACTCTTTGATGATAATTTGATAAATACCTTGCCATTGTTTATGAAAAGCTCCTTTAGAATTTCATCAGTAAAAAATTATTTTCCCAGTATTCAATCTTCCTAGCTTCCTATTTTTAAACTTTTTCATTGAGATATAATTGACATATGTTGATTTCAGGTGTAAGCATAGTGACTTACTTGTATATATTGTGAAATGATTGCCACAGTAAGTTTAGTTCACATCCATAACCATATAGAGTTAGTTTTTCCCTTGTGCTGAAAGCTGTCAAGATCTACTTTCTTAGCAACTTTCAAATATACAGTACAGTATTATTAACTATAGTCTCCATGCTGTACATTCGATGCTGTGACATTTATTTTACAACTGCAAGTTATACCTTTTACCTCTCTCCAACCATTTTGCCTTTGTTCTCTGTATCTATAAGTTCAGTTTCTGTATTTGTTTTTTTGATTCCACTTTGAAATCTTAGGTATTTACTTTCTCTGACTTACTTCACTTAGCATAATACCCTCAAGGGTCATCCATGTTGTTTCAAATACCAAGATATCCTTTTTTATAGCTGAATAACATTCTGCTTGCATGTGTGTGTATATATATATATATATACACAACAAATATACAGTACAGTATTATTAACTATAGTCTCCATGCTGTACATTCGATGCTGTGACATTTATTTTACAACTGCAAGTTATACCTTTTACCTCTCTCCAACCATTTTGCCTTTGTTCTCTGTATCTGTAAGTTCAGTTTCTGTATTTGTTTTTTTGATTCCACTTTGAAGTCTTAGGTATTTACTTTCTCTGACTTACTTCACTTAGCATAATACCCTCAAGGGTCATCCATGTTGTTTCAAATACCAAGATATCCTTTTTTATAGCTGAATAACATTCTGCTTGCATGTGTGTGTGTATATATATATATATACACACCAAATTTTCTTTATCCATTCATACACTGGTGAACATATATATTGTTTCATGTCTTGGCTACTTTAAATAATGCTGTGTGAATATGAGAGGTGGTGGTGCTGGGTCATGTCCAACTGCAACTCCATGGGCCATAGCCTGCCAGGTTCCTCTGTCCATGGGATTTTCCAGGCATGAATACTAGGGGTGCATATAGCATTTCAAATTAGTGTTCTCATTTTCTTAAGATAAATACCCAGAAGAAGAATTACTAGATAATTTGGTAGTTTAATTTTTTGAGCAACCTCTATAGTGATTTTATCCTATTTACAATCCCACCAATAATTCACAAGATTCTCCTTTTTTCAACCTCATCAACATTTGTTATTTATTCTCTTTTTGTTGATAGTTATTCTAACAGGTGTGAGGTGATTGTGGTTTATACTTGCATTTCCCTGATAATTAGTGACATTGAAAGTCTTTTATGTACCTGTTGGCTATCTGTATATCTTCTTTAGAAAAAAAGTCTATTCAATTCTGTCCACTCATTGTTTGCTTTATTGCTGTTAAGTTCTTTATATATTTTGGATACTAGTCTCTTATCTGATGTGGCTTTCAGGTATTTTCTCTTGTTTTGTAGTTCACTGTTATTGATGGCTTCCTTTGCTTTGCAGAATCTTTTTAGTTTGATGTAGTTCCACTTGTTTTTGCTTTTGTTGCCCTTGCTTTTTGTGTCAAACCCAAAATCATTGCCAAGATTGATGCCAGGGAGTTTATTGCTTATGATTCCTCCTATGAGTTTCATGGTTCAGCACCTTACATTCAAATCTTGTATCTGTTTTGAGCCAATTTTTATGTGTGATGTAAGATAACGATCCAGTTTCATTCTGCTGCATATTACTATGCAGTTTTTCCAATGCCACTTATTGAAGACTACATCTTTTCCTCATTGTACATTCTTGACTCCTTTGTCATAAATTAATTGATCCTATGTGTATGTTTATTTTTTTCTGGATTCTTTATTTTGTTTCATGGATATATGTGTCTGTTATGTCAATACCATACATCTCAATTACTATAGATTTATAATACAGTTTGCAACTATCTGTATATTTTCTCTCTACCATAGGTTTTCTTTTGAGGTTGCCAATGATTCATTTAATTTTACTCAAGTATTTCTTGATTATATGTTGATTAAATTATTCCTACCTACTTATAGTGTGTGTTGTTCTAGCTAAGAGTATTTTCCTTAAATCCTACTACATTTTTAAAAAGAGTTTATTTTTTAGAGCAGTTTTAGGTTTACAGCAAAACTGAGAGAAAGGTACAGAGATTTTTCTGACTTTCTGCCTCCATACATAAATAATCTCCCCCATTAATGACAGACAAGATCACCAGGATTGTCCCTTTTCTCTTTTTAACCAAAGATTGACATATCATAATCACCCAAAATTCATACTTTGCCTTAAAGTTCACTCTTGTTATGGTGCTTTTTAATGGGTTTGGACAAATAAGAAGTGGACTATATCCATCATTGTAGGATCATAGGTATTTTCACCTAAAATTCCTCTGTATTCTGCCTATTCATCTTCTACCTCCAGTCTGATACTTTCTTCCTGTTTTTAGTATTACAATCTCCAGAATGTTTTATAGTTGAAATTGTAGAGTGTGTAGTCTCTGTTTAGTTTGGCTTCTTTCACTTAATGACATGCACTTAATGTTCCTCCATGTATTTTCATGGCTTGAGAACTCATTTATTTTCAAGACTGAGTAATAGTCCTTTATCTGAATTTACCATGGTCTTTTTATACATTCACCTTTAGAAGTGTATCTTGGTTGGTTCCACATTTTAATGCTGCTGATTGGTATATTCTGGTCTGTCATGGTTTCCCAAATCATTTTGGGTATAGCAACTTTGTTCCTCAGAGTCATTTAATACCTTCATGATTATAGGATAAGATTGTATGGGTCTCTGTTTTCTCTTGGGTCTATATTGGCAATTTATTGAAGATTTCTGATTTAAAAATTACTTGTTCTGGCTCCAACATAAAGTAATAAAATGTAAAATGTACACAGAAAAAGCCAAGTCTCTGCTCAGAGATACTGATCTTTAGATATAGACAAACCATAAATATATTGATGAGTTTCAAAGCCAAAAAAACTGGATTTGTATTCACAAATCTGTCTATTCAGTTTCCAAGTTTAATATAATAATTATAATATTAATTATACTTTATTGACTTTTATCTGATGATTGAGTATTGAGTTTTAATTGTGGTGGTTTGATTTCATGTTAAGCTTGATACCAGGTCCAGACATTTTATTTGCTTTTAGTAAACAAAAGCTAGAGATGAACAATATTTTCAAGGTGAATTGACATTCGTGACAACAGAGATACTATAAACTGTCATTTTTTAAGAAAAGAAATAGCTAAATAATAGAGATGAACAAAAGGCTTTTTCTTAGTTCCTGTTGGAAATGAGATTTTCATGTGGCATTTGAGATTGAGATATCATGCATAGTTGATAATGTAAGGGGACACTGCTAATGATTTGGAAAGAGTCTATTTCTGTTATTGCTTGATTCAAGACATGGTGCAATGTTCAAATACTGCTCCATTATTTTCTGTGTTTCTCCCTGATGAGGGTTGCTCTCACTAGATATATCATTAGTCAGGTCTGAGAATATTTGCAGCTGCTATGCATATTTAAATGCTGCCAAGGAATGAAATTACCAAATTGGACAGAAACCTGGTTTTTGTACCATTTTGTACAGAGACAATAAATCATTTTCCAGGTTATTCTGTTTCAAATTGTCTACTCAACACCTGTGAACAACATAAAGAGAAGGAATAGTAGACACAGATAATGTTTACTCTGATGGTAGGAGCCAGAATTTTGTAATCCTGTCACTCTTTGGAGAGTCTTCATGGTCTTGCAGAAGATAACATTTTTCTATTAAACAGAGAATACATAGCAGCCTTTCTTAAATAGATGAATCAGATCAGAGAATATTTAAAATTTTCCTTTCATTCTACCTTCTTATTATCATCACTTTTCATTATTTTGTAATTTCTCCCATTTTAAGGAGAGGTTTATCTAGTTACTGAGGTGGTGGGAATTTCTTGTATTTGCATTTTTAAAATTTTAACATTTTAATATATTTTGGAACTCTAACTTACATGAAAAGATCAGTATTTGGCATTGTCCAGAATTATTCCTAAAAGGCAAGTGCCTGCTTTTAGACTTTTTTTGACTTGTTTACTATCCACTAATTGTCTTTTTACTTCTCTGACGTTGGCATCATTAATGCTTTCCCCTTTAGAATAATAATTCTTCTTTCCTTTTGTCTTAATGTCACTAAAATAAACTTTTAATTCAGTTCAGTCGCTCAGTCATGTCCGACTCTTTGCGACCCCATGAATCACAGCACGCCAGGCCTCTCTGTCCAACACCAACTCCCAGAGTTTACTCAAATTCATGTCCATTGAGTTGGTGATGCCATCCAGCCATCTCATCCTCTGTCGTCCCCTTCTCCTCCTGCCTCCAACCTCTCCCAGCATCAGAGTCTTTTCCAATGAGTCAATCTTTTGCATGCGGTAGCCAAAGTATTGGAGTTTCAAAATAAACTTTAGACATTATCAGTTAAAATTCTAAAAATAATTACTTTTCTATCAAAAATAAAATATTGGGTGAAAATAATGCTTAGACTTGACTGTTTTCTTACTTATATAGCCAAAGAATATAGAAGGTGCTCTTCTTACTGATTCTGTAATCATAAAAGCTGTGTTCAAAAAGAATCAGTGGCAGAAACTTGACCTAAATGAAAAAAAAAAAAAAAACTCCTCCAAAGATTTAATGTACCACTTTTTCTTGAGTAGTATATGAATACATAAAAGCAATGATTTGAAAGTTTTGCTCCTCAAATAAGTATCAAACTGTTGCTTGGTATTCATTCCAGTTCTTCCCTTCTTTGTGTGTCCTCCCTGTATCAATTCTGGTTTCCTCCATTTTTTCCAGCCCTTTAATTGTAAAGAATGAGTTATTTGGTTGGCTTTGGGACATAAATAAATAGCATATTCATTACTTTCCGATGAAGGTCTGTCTAGTCAAGGCTATGGTTTTTCCTGTGGTCATGTATGGATGTGAGAGTTGGGCTGTGAAAAAGGCTGAGCACTGAAGAATTGATGCTTTTGAACTGTGATGTTGGAGGAGACTCTTGAGAGTCCCTTGGACTGTAAGGAGATCCAACCAGTCCATTCTGAAGGAGATCAGCCCTGGAATTTCTTTGGAAGGAATGATGCTAAAGCTGAAACTCCAGCACTTTGGCCACCTCATGCGAAGAACTGACTCTTTGGAAAAGACTTTGATGATGGGAGGGATTGGGGGCAGGAGGAGAAGGGGATGACAGAGGATGAGATGGCTGGATGGCATCACGGACTCGATGGACGTGAGTCTGAGTGAACTCCGGGAGTTGATGATGGACAGGGAGGCCTGGCGTGCTGCAGTTCATGGGGTTGCAAAGAGTCAAGACACGACTGAGCAACTGAACTGAATTAGCTGCACTCAGTTCTAGACTTTTGCCTGATTTGTCAGTCTTCATTATTTTCCTATAAATGGAAATTAAGAAATCATCAGAAAAGAGTAATTTTTAAAATCTTTTTATTTTGTATTGGAGTACAACTGATTAACAGTGTTGTGACAGTTTCAGGTGGATGGCAAATGACAAAGTGTGATTATTTAGGTCAATTGTATTGATATTTAGCATTCTCATTAAGGAACTCAGCTGTTTGTTATCACTTACATAACTTGTGGTGATGGTTCATTTCTATAAGTGCTCTCAGAAGATTCATTTTCCAAAATTTATTGGCAAAAATGGTAAGTTCATTACATAACTGAAATTTTTTAAAAAATACATAGTTCTAAAACAAATTACTTTGTCTTAGTCTTTATAATTTGATGACGTGGTGAAACACACTTTATTTGCTCTTAGAACAAACCCAAGAATCTTCTAATATTTCCTTAATAGCAAGCATGAAAGGAATAAGTGAAATGAAAATGGAGGGAAAGATGATGACAGTGAAGAAATATTTTTACTTTGTACAAAATTATGTGATAATGGCATTTGAAAAAGACTGTCCATTTCAAATACTTTTGTGGAATTAATGTCGATGACACAGGCTTGGAAATTGTGACTGGCCATCTAACTTTTCTTTGAAGATGAGTGATTTATTTAGGCTTTTAACATATTAAAATACTTGCCATATCCATGTGGGATAAGTGTGCTTTGTCA
>SJYC01002603.1:0-15936 GCA_006408675.1 Madoqua kirkii
AATTTGGGGATCACAATACAACCTATAACAAGGGCATATCTTTTAAGAATTTTGATTGAGAGAACTCTTGCAATATTTTTTTCTGTCTTTTTGGGTTAATAAAATTTGAAAGTGAACCAAGATTTTTGTTTTTCAGAATCTAAATGTTAATCTTCAGAATTAACATTTTATGAAATGTCAATGAATTATTTTAATGAAAGATTTTCTAGGTATATGGTTTTGCTTATATATTTAACCTAACCTCTGCCTTGTATTTGAAGTGATTAGTGTTTGTTTACAATATATTCATAACCCACAACAGGATTATAATAAGATGAGTGGGGGAATCCCAAACCTCTTATCCCCAAATCATTCTTGAATTTAGTTGTGCAGAATACAGAAGCCAAACTGGGCAGCAACATGAGCTATGAACTAATCTGATACATAATTTATACATTTTTAATGTTTAATTTATAAATGATTTTTACTATTTCCTTTATTACCTGTGTGCATTTGTGCATGCTCAGTTGCCCAGTCATATCTGCTTCTGCCACCCCATGGACTGTAGCCTGCCAGACTCCTCTGTCCTTGGAATTTTCCAGCAAGAATACTGGAGCAGGTTACCATTTCCTTCTCCAGGGGATATTTCTTTAAAATAGAGAACCATTGCCTATTGACTATGCTAAATTGACATGTATCAAGTGGGTGGTATTCATTATGTGTAAAAAATACAGGATAATGAATAGCAAGGGTCCCATATGAGTTGTGGGTATCCATTATTAGTTTATAAAAATTATTAACGGATCACCAGTCCAGGTTTGATGCATGATACAGGATGCCCAGGGCTGGTGCACTAGGATGGCCCAGAGGGAAGGTACGGGGAGGGAGGTGGGAGGGGGGTTCAGAATGGGGAACACAAGTATACTTGTGGCGGATTCATGTTGATGATGGCAAAACCAATACAATATTGTAAAGTAATTAGCCTCCAATTAAATAAATTTATATTGCAAATACAAAAAATTATTAAAGTATTAAAAAAATAAATTATGAGTGCACATTGAGAAGATTAAGTCAAAAAGAATAATGATTAGAAATGGCTAAGTTTGGTCCGAAAGAAATCCCTAGTGGTCTTTAGGGTGTGGAACTGGAGAGAGTTTAACTTGAATTACAACAGAGTGTTTTTGTAATGATTAAAGTATGATTTGCATGCAATACATTTGACATATCTTCAGTGTTGAGTTCAATGATAATTTTAAATCTATACAATACAGTCATCACCCAAATATACAGGACATTCCCTCACTCCAAAACCATGCTTGTGCGTAGTTTTTGTCATTCCCAGTCTTCAAAAGAATCCCATTATTATATTAATCATAACAGATGATGAGTTCTGCTTGTTCTTAAATTTCATATAAATAGAATCCTACACTTTGTATTGCTTTGTGTCTGGCTTCTTCTCAACATAGCAAGTTGATATTCATTCTTGTTATTTTCTCTATCTGCATTCTTTTTGTTTCTGAGTACAATCATCTGCAAGGAGATCCAACCTGTCCATTCTAAAGGAGATCAGTCCTGGGTGTTCATTGGAAGGACTGATGCTAAAGCTGAAACTCCAATACTTTGGCCACCTCATGCGAAGAGTTGACTTATTGGAAAAGACTGATGCTGGGAGGGATTGGGGGCAGGAGGAAAAGGGGACGACCGACGATGAGATGGCTGGATGGCATCACTGACTTGATGGACATAAATTTGAGTAAACTCTGGAAGATGGTGATGGACAGGGAAGCCTGGCGTGCTGCAGTTCTTGGGGTTGCAAAGAGTCGGACATGACTGAGTGGCTGAACTGAACTAAACTGAACAATCATCTGAAGATTTCAATTTTATTTTTTTCTAATCCCATTTAATGGAAAGTTCAGCTGTTTCCAGGTTTTAGATATAATAAGATCTCTGTGAATGTTTGTTTGCAAATATTTTCATGGACACATTTCCTCTCACTTTTCTTGGGTAAGTACCTAGGGGTGGAATCCCTGGTCATAGGGTGAAGTGAAATGAAGTGAAGTTGCTCATCATGTCCGACTCTTTGTGACCCCCTGGACTATAGCCTACTAGGCTTCTCCCATGAGATTTTCCAGGCAAGAGTACTGGAGTGGGTTGCCATTTAAGAAATTACTAATCATCTTTCCCAAGCTGTATGATTTTACGTTCTTACCAGCAACATATACATGCATATATGTGTGTTAGCATATTTGTTTTGCTCTTATTTTCCTCTTACTCTTAGAAACTGTTAGAGCTTTTTGAAAAAATCCAAAGACAGTACAATTTCTATAAGGCAGTAAGAACACAAACAGCACTTCTCTCTGACTTATACAAGAGTGAGATAGCTCAAGTGGGAATAAAGTCAGCCTTTCCTTCTATACCATTCCCCATTGGATTACATTGTTGTAAAATGGTTCATAAGAGTGGCTGAAGTTATTTCCAGAACACGTGCATAAATAAGGTGTAGAAATGTAAGAGATGACAGCTTTTTTCATAGTGGAAAAGTGTTAGTCACTCAGTTGTGTCTACTTCTGTGACTCCATGGACTATAGCCCGCCAGGCTCCACAGTGGAAGAGCATGACAGTAAGGACTATTTTATTGCCTATGTGAGACAACCTGAAGGTGTCTTCAACTAGTAGAATAGGTTGTAGCTAGAACTTCAGAAATTATCCCAAAGAAATCTTCAGTTCAGTTCAGTTCAGTTGCTCAGTCATGTCCGATTCTTTGCAACCCCATGAATTGCAGCACGCCAGGCCTCCCTGTCCATCACCAGCTCCTGGAGTTCACTCAAACTCATGTCCATCGAGTCAGTGATGCCATGCAGCCATCTCATCCTCTGTTTCCCCTTCTCCTCCTGCCCCCAATCTCTCCCAGCATCAGAGTCTTTTCCAATGAGTCAACTCTTCGCAGGAGGTGGCCAAAGTATTGGAGTTTCAGCTTTAGCATCAGTTCTTCCAATGAACACCCAGGACTGATCTCCTTCAGAATGGACTGGTTGGATCTCCTTGCAGTCCAAGGCACTAACAAGAGTCTTCTCCAGCACCACAGTTCAAGAGCATCAATTCTTAGGCACTTAGCCTTCTTCACAGTCCTACTCTCACATCCATACATGACCACAGGAAAAAACCATAACCTTGACTAGACGGACCTTAGTCAGCAAAGTAATGTCTCTGCTTTGAATATGCTATCTAGATTGGTCGTAATTTTTCTTCCAAGGAGTAAGCATCTTAGTCAGATAAAATATTGCTACTGCTTTCCGGAGTGTTAAAGGAAGAGACTAATATGTGATTGAAGCTAGAATGGTGTCTGATAGAGACAGGTACATGTACCTGTATATGTTTTGTGTATGTCTTGGGCATATGAACAACTGTAGAAAGAAATATGACTTATGAAAGCCAGAGTTTCCTTCTTTATTACTTGACTTAATAACTAATTGCTAAATACTTACAGTGACTGAACAGGAAGTGGTGGTAAACATCAGGATTATCCCTACAATTAACCTTTAAATTACCTAAGATTTTAATATTTTAACTTTCTCAGACAGGTGTAAAATGTAGACATCTTCATATTTATAATTTTTCAAGAGTTCATTTATGAGCTGGTTACAGGAAAGTCTGACTATGTTTTTCATATAATTTAAATGCCATGTAGTTGTTAGGTCAAACTCCAAACTGTATCATCATACATTGAACTATAATAAAAATCACAAGTTTTGTGGTTTGGAAAATATTATTCTGTACCAGTATGGATAATACTGGGACTACAGTGAAAATAATTTCTAGCCCCAATTAGGTTCAAGGAATATAGATTTCCTAACAGTAGTAGGTCAAATTCACACAGATTTCTTGCACCCTATTTACTTTAGTTTGGCTCCTGTGATGTCTCTGGTGATGGGAATGGTACTAAGGTGCTCTGTGGACTAAGTTATAAGGAAATAAGTGCAACTAGAGATTTTCTTACTAAGTGAATTAAGTCAAAATAAGAAAGACAATGCATATAATATCACTTATGTGGGGAATCTAAAAGATGACACAAATGAACCTCTCTATGAAATAGAAACAGAATCAGGGATACAGAGAACAGACTGGGGGTTGCCTAGAGGAAGGGGTTTGGATGGATGGATTGGGAGATTGGGCTTGGCAGATGTAAACTTTTATATGCAGAATGGATAAACAACAAGTTCCTACTGTGTAGCATGGAGAATTATATTCAATAATCTATGATAAACCATAGTGGAAATGAATATTTAAAAAGAATATGTATATATATATAAGAAAACAAATGGTGTGTCAGCCACTGACCTTACCAACTGAGATAACATCCTGTACTAAGCAAATTGTATGAAACTTAAAAAAAAAAACAAACCATAAAGTTCAAGAAGAAGGTCCTTGTAACCACATGGATTAGAATGGAGAAGATATGTCATTGATATAAATTATCAGTTGACTACAGGCATTCACAGTTTGGAAGCTCTTTCTCTTGCTTTCACTTTATTGGTAGTGGGATTTGAGAGTCTCTTTCAGGTTTTCTCAGGGAAAACAAAGTATTAAAACCATTTATTCCCTACTTAATGTTACTCACGTCAAGATTCAGAGTCCATGGAAAGAAATCCACCTGTCCAAATTAAGATCCCATATTTGAAGTACAGGGAGAAAAGGCTCTAGTCATCAGAAAATGACAATGAGGAAGATGCAGTTGTAATTATCTAAAGGAAATTGTGTAGTATCAGAGAGATGAATGGATATTGCGGACATCAAACAAGTAAAGTTTCTAAAGCTCTTCCAAACCCATAATCCTTAATTATTTTTTATTACGAAATGTCTCTTGGCTTGTCCGTGGTGTTTTTTCCTCTGTCTTCGTGTGGTCTCTCTGTGTATGTCTGTGTCCCATTAGGACACCAGTCCTGTTATCTTAGGGCCCACGTTAACTGCCTCATTTGATCTTGATTACCTCTTTAAAGAACCTGCCCTTCAACACAGCTACATTTTGAGGTGGAGGTGGTAGGACGTGAACATGAGCATTTCAGGGAGGAGGATACAATTCAGCCTATAACAATGATATATCTGGAAATTTATTTATGGAAACTGAATTTGAGACCTTTATTCTCTGGGGAAAATATTCACTGCATTTTTCTAAGTTCTCGAAATTACATGTTAATTGTCCTGTTATCTTAGGGCCCACGTTAACTGCCTCATTTGATCTTGATTACCTCTTTAAAGAACCTGCCCTTCAACACAGCTACATTTTGAGGTGGAGGTGGTAGGACGTGAACATGAGCATTTCAGGGAGGAGGATACAATTCAGCCTATAACAATGATATATCTGGAAATTTATTTATGGAAACTGAATTTGAGACCTTTATTCTCTGGGGAAAATATTCACTGCATTTTTCTAAGTTCTCGAAATTACATGTTAATTTGTGAAAGAAAGGTGACAATGAAGTGTTTTAAAAAATACATTCAATTTACAGTGAATGGAAATCCTAATCAGATACTTAATATTTTAATTAAGACAATTTTTAAAATATGTGTGTAATATAGTTTATGACTTAAGTTTTCCTCTGTGCATAAGATAGCTTTGCTAACCAAGTAGTATTAGATACATATCAAGCAGTTCTTTAAAGAGCATGCACACCATCTTATTGATTAATGGATCTATGATTCGTATTAGATTATGACAGCATATTGTGATTTTATAAAATATTATCCATTCTTAATGTGCCCTGAAAATTCATTGAAAAATCACTTTATCAGTGACATCATGACTACCTTATAATACACAAAATAGCTGTTTCACTCTGGGGAACTTATGTTTATAATTCTTATAAAATTTGTAGATCATTTCTGTCCAAATCAGTCCTTGACTTGGCATTTGATTGACTTTAACATAATTTTGTAAACTCTACTCAAGACTCTGTTTATTTATAAATGATTTGTTTGCTGCTGATGGCAATCTCCTATTAGATGTGCAATTCACAAGAATATGTGATAGATATCTATGCTTAAAACATCTGTTCAGTGCTTAAATACCAGTCCCCTTACATTAAATCTATGCATAATGTAAAAAGTCAGTAAGGAGTGGATCAAAATGACAAATTGTGTGTTTTGACAGTTTTAAAGATTTTCCAAGTGAAGGATTCTTTTCATAAATGCCAACTATACTAAAATGGAAAGCATAAACCTGATCAAAGAGCACATAGGTCAGTTCAGTTGTGTCCGACTCTTCGTGACCCCATGAATTGCAGCATGCCAGGCCTCCCTGTCCATCACCATCTCCCGGAGTTCACTCAGACTCATGTTCATCAAGTCAGTGATGCCATCCAGCCACCTCATCCTCTGTCGTCCCCTTCTCCTTTGGATCCCAATCCCTCCCAGCATCAGGTCTTTTCCAATGAGTCAACTCTTCGCAGGAGGTGGCCAAAGTACTGGAGTTACAGCTTTAGCATCATTCCTTCCAAAGAACACCCAGGGCTGATCTCCTTTAGAATGGACTGGTTGGATCTCCTTGCAGTCCAAGGGACTCTCAAGAGTCTTCTCCAACACCACAGTTCAAAAGCATCAATTGTTTGGTGCTCAACCTTCTTCACAGTCCAACTCTCACATCCATACATGACCACAGGAAAAATCATAGCCTTGACTAGACAGACTTTCGTCGGCAAAGAGCACATAGGGCTATTTAAATAGATTACCCTCTCCCTCTTAAAGGAGAACTGCAACTAATGGACGTAATTGCCTCTGAGAGCTTGGAATATTTTTACCCCCCACCCTGCATGCTTTATATTTAATTTGAGTAAGAAGAGCTTTCTATAATAATCTTACACATTAATTGGAGAATTGAAGTCTGATTTTAATGTTCAAACAGTCCCCTAAAATGGAATTTGTAACTATTTTTTGAAGAAGCAATGCCATCAGAATTGTCCTAAAATCTACCAGTAAAGTGTTATAAATATAGCATGTGCTATGTTTAATTAACTTCCATTATGTATCAGAAAGGGGGCATACCTATCAAAAATACTGAACAGATAGAAGAAACTCTTGTTAAATTATTCCAAAGACATTTCTCAGTATGTCCAGCTTCCTGCTACAAAATCTGACACTTGAAAAATTGTGGCAAACAGTGTAAACTTTGTACAGAAAGATGAATTTTGTTGTCTCTGCAGCATGGGTCTAGGTTTCTTCCTCCTAAATATTTAAATTGAATCTAGTTTTTAGGGTATGGCCACCTGATGTGAAGAACTAACTCATTTGAAAAGACTCTGATGCTGGGAAAGATTGAAGGCAGGAGGAGAAGGAGAACAGATGAGATGGCTGGATGGCATCACTGACTCAATGTACATGAGTTTGAGTAAGTCCCAGGAGTTGGCGATGGACAGGGAAGCCTGGCATGCTGCAGTCCATGGGATCACAAAGAGTCGGACACAACTGAACTGAAACAATACCCATACTGCAGTGTTATCAGATGAATTTAGGCAACAAAGTGTAACAGGAATAACCCTCCCCCAAACTGCCCTTTTTTTTTCATTGAAAAAATAAAACTGTGTAAATATACATGCATACCAAGCATATGTAACAAAAAAGCAAAATGGCTATCTAAGGGGACCTTACAAATAGCTGTGAGAAGAAGGGAAGTGAAAAGCAAAAGAGAAAAGGAAAGATACATCCATTTGAACGCAGAGTTCCAAAGAATAGCAAGGAGAGATAAGAAGGCCTTCCTCAGAGATCAATGCAAAGAAATAGAGGAAAACAATAGAATGGGAAAGACTAGAGATCTCTTCAAGAAAATTAGAGATACCAAGGGAACTTCTCATGCAAAGATGGGCTCAACAAAGGAAAGAAATGGTATGGACCTAACAGAAGCAGAAGATATAAAGAAGAGGTGGCAAGAATGCACAGAAGAACTGTACAAAAGAGAGCTTCTAGACCCAGATAATCATGATGATGTGATCACTCACCTAGAGCCAGACATCCTGAAATGTGAAGTCAAATGGGGCTTAGAGAGTATCACTATGAACAAAGCTAGTGGAGGTGATGGAATTTCAGTTGAACCATTAAAATCCTAAAATATGATGCTGTGAAAGTGCGGCACTCAATATGCCAGCAAATTTGGAAAACTCAGTAGTAGCCACAGGACTGGAAAATGTCAGTTTTCATTTCAGTCTCAAAGAAAGGCAATGCCAAAGAATGCTCAGACTACTGCACAGTTGCACTCATCTCACATACTAGTAAAGTGATGCTTAAAATTCTCCAAGCATGAACCGGGAAATTCCAGATGATCAAGCTGGCTTTAGAAAAGGCAGAGGTAGCAGAGGTCAAACTGCCAACATCTTTCGGATTATCAAAAAAGCAAGAGAGTTCCAGAAAAAAACATCTATTTCTGTTTTATTGACTATGCCAAAGTCTTTGACTGTGTGGACCACAACAAACTGGAAAATCCAGAGAGAGAGATGGGAATACCCAGACCACCTGACCTGCCTCTTGAGAAATTTGTATGCAAGTCAGGAAGCAACAGTTAGAACTGGACATGGAACAACAGACTGGTTCCAAATAGGAAAAGGAGTACATCAAGGCTGTATACTGTTACCCTGTTTATTTAATTTATATGCAGAGTACATCATGAGAAACGCTGGGCTGGAGGAAGCACAAGCTGGAATCAAGATTGCTGAGAGAAATATCAATAACCTCAGATATGCAGATGACACCACCCTTATGGCAGAAAGTGAGGAACTAAAGAGCCTCTTGATGAAAGTGAAAGAGGAGAGTGAAAAAGTTGGCTTAAAGCTCAACATCAGAAAACTAAGATCATGGCATCCGGTTCCATCACTTCATGGGAAATAGATGGGGAAACAGTGGGAAACAGTGGCTGACTTTATTTTTCTGGGCTCCAAAATCACTGCAGATGGTGATTGCAGCCATGAAATCAAAAGAAATGTAATTCTTTGAAAGAAATTTATGACCAACTTAGATAGCATATTAAAAAGCAGAGATATTACTTTGTCAGCAAAGGACCATCTAGTCAAGGCTATGGTTTTTTCAGTGCTCATGTATCATGTGAGATTTGGCCTGTAAAGAAAGCTGAGCACAGAATTGATGCTTTTGAACTGTGATGTTGGAGAAGATTCTTGAGAATCCCTTGAACTGGAAGGAGATCCAACCAGTCCATCTTAAAGGAGATTAGTTCTGAGTGTTCATTGGAGGGACTGATGTTGAAGCTGCAACTCCAATCTTTCAACCACCTGATGCAAAGAGCTGACTCATTTGAAAAGACCCTGATGTTGGAAAAGATTGAGGGCAGGAGGAGAAGGGGACGACAGAGGATGAGATGGTTGGATGGCATCACCAACTCGATGGACATGGGTTTGGGTGGACTCCGGGAGTTGATGATGGACTGGGAGGCCTCACATGCTATGGTTCACGGGGTCGCAAAGAGTCAGACACGACTGAGTGACTGAGCTGAACAGAACGGATTGAGGTATATACTTTTTATATTTAAAGTTTGTTCTTTCAGGTAGTTTCACTTAGCATATATTCAATTCAGTATTAGGTATTATTATTATTCAAAATAAATGAATTATTATTCAGAATAAATGGTGAAAGACTGTACCTTATTCACTGGATTGTGCAAACATTGGTTCTTGTGTAGGAAGTGTTAAGAAGCAGGGCATCTCCATTGCTCAAAGTCTTCTGTAGGCTGTATCCTTATGAGAGTTGAGTGGAAAAGTGAAGATACCCAGAATATCTGTTACAAAGACTGTTCTCATGCTTGCTCTATTTGGCAAGGCCCTGTACAGGGGACTTGCCTTATGGTGTCACTCCAGTTAATGATAATCCAAGTCTCCATCACTAGTATTTAGGCTTCCCTGCATGCTTAGAAACTGTGATAGCAATACGCAGAAAGAACAAACGGGAGAAAAAGAGAGGAAACAATCAATTAAGAAAGGTCATTCTTTAACTTTTGCAATCATCTCTATTTCTGATTGCTCTCATGAATCTGTTAACACTCAGGAATGAATTTTTCCTACAGTGAGTGCTCCAGATTTTCTAGAAGTAAGGCACTTGCTATTTTCTATTCCTTCCTGCTCTGTATCTCTGCTATGCCTTTTACCACCAAACAGGGAAACAAAAAAAGGAGAAGATAGACAAGAGAAAATATTGATAGTAAAAACAGAAATGGGGAAGGAAGAGCTTGTGGACTGAGATGAAAGTAGACAATAAGAAAAAGGAAAGAGGATGGTATGGGATGAGTGATGTTTGTAAGGTAATTGACTGTATTTGCGATCTCATCTTATTTGCCTGATGTCCACTTTGAGTACACCATATATCTGCAGTGTCTTGAATGACATTAATTCCTGAAAATAACAAGCCATGTATTTGGAGATTTGAGAGCCCAGAAACCTACAGCAGGCACCCTCAAGTAATGGACAAATTTCCTGAGCCCCTGGTTCCTTTGATTTCCCTCCTCACAATGATCCATCATTTTTAAATTCCAGTCATGAGGAAGAAAAGCAAAATGGGATTCTCCAATTCCCACAAATATTCTAAAGTCCTTCATCAGGAAATCCCTCCTGTGGCCTGGCCCAGGGATGGTTTGACAGCACTTCTGAGATGATAGTCTAACTTGTCTCCTGGCAGTGCAACTGCATTTAGATAAATGTTTATGAAATTCTGCTTCTGATCTATCACCTCCTATGGATCATTTTAAAATGGATTTCTATTACAAGATAAAATACATACTCCAAGTCTGAAAGGCAATACCCACCACCTACATAGTCTGCTTACTCACTGCCTTCATAAACATCTCCCCAGCTAGTTCATCTCTTCAACAGAAACTCTCCTCCCCTCCCAACTCCCCGTCTCCTGGATCTGCCAACTGAGCTACACAAATCACTTCCACATCTGAGTCTTTGCTTGGCCTGCCTCCACCAGAGCTCCTCTCCTTCCTTTCCTCATTTACATGCCAGCTACTCTTGTTGGCAAAATTTATGTCGCATTTTCTCTGAGATGCTGTCTTCGGCTGTCCAGGAATCATTTCCTAAGCTCCCACTGTGCTTCCTTAGTGACCATTTATATAGCACTTGTATATCAGGGATAAACTTGCTGTGGCCAGATTTTTCCTTTAAAAATATAAATTTTCTGATAATGTTAGAATCTTTATAGAACCTGGTAGGGTATAATATACATAGTATGTACTGATAGATTATTAAGTTAGCACATACAGGCATCAAAATTGCTTTGGTTTGAATCCTATAGATAAATGTTTAAGGCTCCCAAATTAAGTTTGATAATCAAATAATCATGAATTAAGAATGTAATAAGTATTAAAACTATACTAGTTTGTAGACGTGTGTAAGAAGGCAGTGATTACCCACTCCAGTATTGTTTGGAGAATTCCATGGACAGAGAAGCCTGGCAAGCTATATATAGTCCATGAGGTTGCAAAGAGTCGGAGATGACTGGGCAACCAACACTTTTACTTTTTCACTTCTATGAGTTACTCTAAAAAATGAGAATGATTTATGAAATTTTAAATTTAAAATATAACCTGAAATGTTCACTTTGATACTGAAATTGGAAGAAAAATTCATTATATCATATGTTGATTTATAATACACTCATATAACTTTAGCATCCAAACTAAAAAAAAAAAATAGGTTGACCCACAGTTAATTGGCATCACTCCAAGAAAGCAAATCATATTCCTAATAAAAAAATAACAGCAAAATAATAAGACATGTAACCAGACCATATTTGAAAATTGATGAGGATTCAAATATTCTAGAGTCTGAAAGTTTTCAGCTAAGCTTATTAAAGTAATTGGATTTTGTTCTTAATTCCAACATCACAAAAATATACATTGGGATGCCTTTCACAAACACAGTGATAGAATAAACCATTTGTTCCTATTTTTTTCTTACAGTTGATATAAGAAAATAGTAATAAAAGTGTTTCTGCTATCTATAAGAAAAATGCAGCTAGATCATTTTCCCCTTCCTAATAGAAACTTCAGAAAGCTATCTTTTCTTTCTCTCTCTCTTTTAATCACAAATACAATCTGGAACAGAAACCAAAAATAAACTTAATTTCTTGGTGAGTTTCAGGCATTTGACAATTACATAGGTTGGCTCATCAAGTAGACATTGATTGTTAGCATTAGCCAGGAGTATATAAACACTTAAAAATATTGCATGCAGAAGAGAAGCTGCACTTAGATGGATGATTAATAGTTCTGTTGTTGGTAATCTGTTATATCTCTTTTGCATGGAAAAAGCAATTAGAGACATATTTCCGACTATCCCAGACAGACCTTAGATGTTTCACAGCAGAAAATTAAAATTTTAGACATTGCAAAGAATGTAATAAGTGTAGCTTCATTCACCACATGGTAATGGTACCTGGAGGACCTGGACGAGATCATAAAATCACAATTTGACTTACCTTTCTTACTTTTGATAATCTATTTTCATAAAGTCATGAAATTCTTTACTTTGGTACTAGATTTGTGTCTGTGTGTGTGTGTCATGAGCAAGCTAGGGGAAGGAGAGAAAACTCACTTCAGAAAACTAAATACCAATGCACAAGAAGTGGCAACTTTGACAATTGTACCATAATAAACCTATATGCATGCAGGTCAGGAGTGTAAAACACCACTCTAGAAATGAATTTTACTATCAAAATTCCAGAGTCTGTTTATAACCTGTAAGTAAAATAGATTTTTTTTAATATGAAAAGAACCTTTTATTGTAGCCTTATAGTTTTTCATTATATCCACTATAAATTAGATATTATAAATCAGGTTAGTCATTCCAGGCAAAAAAAATGCCATATCAGGTTTCTGTCTAGAGGAGACTTATGCTTCATATTATTATTATCACTTACACTGAAGAAATGCTCACATTCTAGGAAAACTTTAAAAAATCAGTTTAAAATGTGCAGAAAGTATTGAACTAAGTTCATGTCATTAAGAATTCATTAAAACTCTTTCACAGGTATTTCTTTTCCTTTTTAAGTTGCCATAGGATAACTAGATTTTTTTATAGTCAATAAATTGGGTCTACAGAGGGCAAAAGATCTGAATTCAGTTACCACAAATAACTACTTTCTTGATTATTATGTGTCATATGTTTATTATGTCTGAATAAAGAAAAAATTGAGAAGGGGATAATGTTTTGGAACTATTAGTTTTATCATCCACTTGACCTAGGCTGGATCCCTGGCTTGGGAACATCCCCTGGAGAAGGGAAAGGCTACCCACTCCTGTATTCTGGCCTGGAGAATTCCATGGACTATACAATCACAAAGAGTCGGACTCGATTGATTGACTTTCACTTCACTTCATTTTTCAGACAATACCCTTTCAATACCCTTTCATGTGTGTGTGTGTATGTGTATATATATATGGATATATGTATTTTCAAATTATAAAAATATATATATTTCAAGTTCTGAATGGTATAATTTTTGTATTAACATAGCAAGATTTTACTCTTATGTTAATAAAACCTAAGATTTATGCAGTACTTCTTCCTTCTGTAGCCTCCAACCTGTAAAACAAAGCACTAAATTGGACTAACATGAATGCTGAGAGTAATAGTAACGAATATGGAAAGGAGTGGATGAATTTGCTATTGATTTTACTTGGAAGTTTGTTTTTTATGTATTGTGATCACCATATCTGTCCTACATCAGGGTCTATGTTTCTGATAACAGAATTTATTTTAGAGAAAAAGAAATGATAAGAAAAGACAGTGGCAAGGAAAAGAGAAGAATGAGAGTATGTGCTTAGAGATAATAAAATGATGCTTACAAAATCACATCTGATTCATATTATGCAGTAGTTCAATTCACTTAGCTGTGGGTCCTGCTGTATTCCCAATTAAGAATACAGTTGCCACATAGAATAAAATACTAAATTAACTTTATTTTAATTAATCATGTAGCATGCTTTCCTTAGTCTATGATGTTGAAACAAAACTCCGTAAAATGTATTGACCAGTAGGAAGGGCTTATCAATTAAACCAAAGAATGCTTGAGTCTTTATACAGCAACTTTCTTGTTAGTGTTATATTTCTTTAATTAATTTATATTTCTTTAAATAATTCTTTCTCTAATTAATTCTTTAATTAATGCTAGTCCTACAAAATATGCTTTAATGATATACCTTTTTTGGTCAGATCTGATTGGGGTTTTTCTAGATGATCTTTGGTGCTTTCCTAGTTTTAATATTCTTAACAAGGTCCAAGGCTACATAATAAACCTTTTGCATTGGCTTGACAGATGCGATTTTTCCAGCCCAAGTAGATGGCCAATCTAAGTGCTTCAGTAGGGCCAAAAAGCCTGGCTCAATAGCAGTTATCAGTCCTCATCAGAAAACAGGTTACCAAGACAAGGCTTCATTTGGAAAAAACACCTCTTGTGCTGTCCAGAGAGAGGCAGAGACATGGTTCAGGTGGCAGTTTTGTGGCAAAGCTGTATTCCTTAATTGCCCATCTAGCCAGGAGAAAGCTTTATTAGATACATTTATTGTTCCTATTGTATGGGGTGTTCTGCAGTATTACTCTATAAGCCGATTGTGTAGCTGTTTTTTGTTTTTTTTGGGGGGAGCCATGTGAATAAGGCACCAAGGAAACAGTCATTGGTCATTTTGTTTATAGGAAGAACCTGATTACATTGATTTTGTGGTAGACTCATTGTTTGCTAAGAATTTGACTTACATTGAAAAAACTGAAATTAACTGGTAAGTGGTTGATTTCATATCTGCTTTTCATTATACAGGTACCTACAAAAAGTCATTTATAGTAAAACAAAATGTGGCCGCAGTTTAATTACAGTTCTCAAATATGCATAGATATACACAGCCTCCCTCTGCCTCAGCTCATTTCTTTGCTTACTCTTCTAATGGCATTTAAAAAACTGCTTTTCTTTTGGAATCTGAAGGAAAGCAAAGCTTTGGGCCACTTCATCTCGGAAAATGATTCTATGCCTTGCAGCTTCCTATCCCTCTAGTGCTATTTTTCTGAATGGATTTGTTTTTGTTTAGCAGTGTTTAGAGTACACAAACCAAATAGCATGTGAATTATTGCCTACCTGCAAAAGCTCTCAAGGGGCACTAAATGAGGTAACCATGCTATGCAAGAATGATTGTTTCTGGGATAAGAAGATGAAACTATACAAAGGCAAAACTCTCTAGGAAAACTTAAAATGAGTCATTTGACATATTTCAAGGGGCAAATAGAACAGCTTTAAAAAGTCTTAATAGCAGAAAAAAAACCCCAAATAAACAAACAGAAGTTGACAGAGCTATGCATTCATTTGCTCACAATGGTTTCACATTTTCCAGCCCTAAATATTAGCTTTTCCTTCCTTCCTCCCTCCTTTAATCCCTTCCTTTTTTCCCTATCAAGAATTTCCCAGTGCAAATCTCTGTTCCTAAAAGGATGTGACAATTTCTCCAAGTTCACTGTGTTCTTTAGACCTGAGTTCAATCCCTGGTTTGGGAAGATTCCCCTGGGTTGGGAAGATTCCCCTGGAAAAGGAAATGAGTAACCACTCCAATATTCTTATCTTGAGAATTTCTCAAAGGACCCTGGCAGGCTATAGTCCATGTAGTTGCAAAGAGTTGAACATGACCTATACTTTTCACTTTTCGTTGAAATACTCATTGAAATTATCTGGATATTTTGTTACATGATTTTACATTCTTTGTGGCTCAGCTGATGAATCTGCCTGCAATGCAGGAGACCTGGGTTCAATCCCTGGATTAGGAAGGTCCCCTGGAGAAGGAAAAGGCTACCCACTTCAGTATTCTGAAGAGAGAATTCTTGGAGAATTCCATGGACTGAGCGACTTTCACTTTTCACTTTCACTTATTACCATAATTTTTTCTCTGTGAAGTATTTCATAGGCAGAAAACTATTTATATGTTCC
>SJYC01002605.1:0-17130 GCA_006408675.1 Madoqua kirkii
CTTAGACAGTTATACTTGTCTCTATAGGTTGCTCTACATTGACAGTTTCTCAGACTTTCCATGTTTTTGATCACTTTGACATTTTTTGGGAGTTCTGGATAGACATTTCTTTTATTTTATGACGACCTTCAATATGTTTTTCTCATGATAAGACTGAGTTTATTGTTTTTGACAATATAACAGATAAAGTATCATTCTCACCATAATATCAAGGGTATATGATATTAAACTGTCTTATCAGTGTCTACAATAGAACTTTTCTTTTTTTCTTGCTTCCTTCCATACTATACTCTTGAGAGGGAGGTCATTACATACATACCAAGGTTAAGATTTGGGAAGTTATGTTCTACCTCCATAAGGATGGAGTTCCCATCACTCTACTGACACTGGAAATATGGTGCAACTTAATGTGTCTTCCAATTCAAATAAATGATGAATAAAATACTTTAACAAGTGCAGTTTAAATGAATTGTGGAGCTGGTGCAAAAGAAAATAGTTTGCCAACATGAGATTCAAAATAAAAAAGAAGACATTAGTTGGTAAGAATATCTTTCATTTTGGAGGTTTCTTTTGAGTACTGGACATGACGAGGTTTCACTTTATTGGCAATGGGAAAAAGGATAAACTTAGTAAGCCAATCCCTAGATTCTGTGATGCGCAATCCAACTTTGCCTTCATTGAACAAATTGTCCAAGCCGCTGAGAATGTTGTCAGTAAATCAATAGATAGCCATATAGGGTCAGAGAGTCAGGGAATGCCTCAGGGCTAGCCCACATCCAGTGATCTCCAAACGTTGATGGCAGTGTACAAAGTCTCTTTTAATTTCTGAGGACTTCCCTATGGGCTATTCTAAATCCACCACCGAGACTTTCATTGGACCTACATTGCTGTAGATCAGTTAATCCCTCTGCAATTCTGTTTTCTTTCTCTTACAAGTGGTCTAATCCTGAATGAAGTAAATCAGGCAGAGAAGGAGAAATATCATGTGACATCTCTTATATTGTTGCTGTTCAGTTGCTAAGTCATGTCCAACTCTGCAGCCCCATGGACTGTGGCAAGCCAGGCTTCTCTGCCCTTCACAATCACCTGGAGTTTGCTCAAACTCATGTCCATTGAGTTGGTGATGCTATTCAGCCACCTCATCCTCTGTCACTCCCTTCTCCTCCTGCCCTCAGTCTGTGCCAGCATTAGGGTCTTTTCCAGAGAGTTGGCTTTTCGCATCAGGTTGCCAAAGTATTGTAGCTTCAGCTTCAGAATATTTCATATGTGGACTCTAAAATGATACAGATGAACTTAATTTCAAAGCTCTTCTTTATTAAACATCCTACATATTAACTTCTCAGAATCTGTACTTCAGTAAAAAAAATTCAAGTCCATATATAAATTTTTGGAATTTGCATTTTTCAGGCAAAGCCATTACACTATTGTAAAGTGGAATAAAGTTTTAAATTAATAAAAATATATAAAAAATAAAAATAAAAAAATAAACTGAATATTATGTTTATAAAATCCAACTATAGTCTTGTTTTCACATAAATAAATTCTAGCTCTTGATAAGAGAAGCAGCAAAAGGATCTGCATGTGACAAAAGGAAGTACACACAAGGAAGGGAGAAATTTAAAGTCATAATCTATCATAGTTCAGTTCAGTTCAGTTGCTCAGTCATGTCTGACTCTTTGTGACACCATGGATTGCAGCATGCCAGGCCTCCCTGTCCATCACCAACTCTCAAAGTTTACTCAAACTCATGTCCATTGAGTCGGTGATGCCATCCAACCATCTCATTCTCTGTTGTCCTCTTCTCCTCCCACCTTGGTCTTTCCTAGCATCAGTTCAATTCAGTTCAATCGCTCAGTCATGTCTGACTCTTTGCAACCCCATGAACCACAGCACGCCAGGCCTCCCTGTCTGTCACCAACTCTCCTAGCATCAGGGTCTTTTCAAACCAGTCAGCTCTTCACATCAGGTGGCCAAAGTATTGGAGTTTCAGCTTCAGCATCAATCCTTCCAATGAATATTCAGGACTGATTTCCTTTAGGATGGACTGGATACTAAACATCTTACTTAACATGGCTTTATAATCATCCTCACATTATGGTAAGGCAAGTAAATCTATACTCTTCTTCAGCAACAGTGACTTACTCTTCCATACATACTTGAGAACAAATTGTTCATATGTTATTAAAAATGTTGTTAGATTCTAGATGAAGTTTCAGTAAATTCATACATACATTGGGGTAACTGACATCTTAATGTTGTTAAGTCTTCCTCAGTTCAGTTTAGTTGCTCAGTCGTGTCTGACTCTTTGCAACCCCATGGACTACTGCATGCCAGGCTTCCCTGTCCATCACCAACTCCTGGGGCCTACTCAAACTCATGTTCTTCACATCAGTGATGCCATCCAGCCATCTCATCCTCTGTCATCCACTTCTCCTCCCATCCTCAGTCTTTCCCAGCATTAAGGTCTTTTCCAGTGAGTCAGTTCTTTGCATCGGGTAGCTAAAGTATTAGAGTTTCAGCTTCAGCATCAGGCCTTCCAATGCATATTCAGGACTGATTTCATTTAGGGTCGACTGGCTGGATCTCCTTGCAGTCCAAGGGACTTTCAAGAGTCTTCACCAATACCACAGTTCAAAAATAGCACTTCTTTAGCGCTCAGCTTCCCTTATAGTCCAACTCTTACATGACTACTGCAGAAACCATAGCTCTGATTAGAAGGACCTTTGTTGGTAAAGTAATGTCTCTGCTTTGTAATATGTTGTCTAAATTGGTCGTAGCTTTTCTTCCAAGGTCTTTTAATTTCATGGCTGCAATCACCATCTGAAGTGGTTTTGGAGCACCCAAAAATAAAGTCAGCCATTGTTTCCCCATCTACTTGCAATGAAGTGATGGGACTGGATGCCATGATCTTAGTTTTCTGAAGGTTAACCTTTAAGCCAACTTTTTCATTCTCCTCTTTCACTTTTATCAAAGGGCTCTTTAGTTCTTCTTCACTTTCTGCCATAAAGGTGGTGTCATCTGCATATCTGAGGTTATTGACATTTCTCCTGGCAATCTTGATTCCAGCTTGTGCTTCATCCAGCCCAGCATTTCGCATAATATACTCTGCATATAAGTTAAATAAGCAGGGTGACAATATATAGCCTTGATGTACTTCTTTCTGGATTTGAAACCAGTCTGTTGTTCCATGTTCAGTTCTAACTGTTGCTTTCTGACTTGCATACAGATTTCTCAGGAGGCAGGTCAGGTGGTCTGGCATTCACATCTCTTTAAGAATTTTCCACAGTTTATTGTGATCCACACAGTCAAAGACTTTGGTGAAGTCAATAAAGCAGAAATAGATGTTTTTCTGGAACTCTCTTGCTTTTTCAATGATCCAGGAGATGTTGGCAATTTGATCTCTGGTTCTCCTGTCTTTTTAAAAACCAGTTGAACATCTGGAAGTTCACAGTTCCCGTATTGCTGAAGCCTGGCTTGGAGAATTTTTGAGCATTACTTTACTAGAGTATGAGATCAGTGCAGTTGTGCAGTAGCTTGAGTATTCTTTGTTATTGCCTTTATTTGGGGTTGGAATGAAAATCTTTTCTTTGGAATTGGAGCTTAGCATTACTATCTGTTTTATCTTTATATTAAGAATAAAACACAGTGTAGTTCAAATAGCATTCCATTACTCTGGAATAACTTGGCTTGGGCTTTAGTCATTTTTTCCATTTACTTAATTTGCACTCAAATTTGGATTTTTTTTCTCTCTTTTTTACAATTCTGGGTTTTAATTGTGAAAAGAAATTTAATATCTACTTCACAGTTTCTAATAGTACAAATTATGATGCATAATAGTTTTGGAAATAACTGGAAAGTTCTGTGTTGGACATATTTCTATCTTGATTTAATTCTTAGATTGAATGTATGCAATAATACATGACATGTGCAGTTATTTCTTTGAAACAACATGATAAAATAAATGAAAGTAATTTTTTGTTAATGTTATTATAGATAAAAGTATGTAGTGGTTGTATTTCACATTTCAAATATGAGTAGTCAATTCAATCAATGATTCTTAGAGTATATATTATTAATGACATTTATAGGTCTGAATTTCTAGCTGTAATTATTATCTATGTCATTTTTTTGTTATGGGGATATTATCACACAAAAAATTGACGTGATGTGAGCTATGTATAATTTTAAAAAGTCAAGAAAACTGCTACTCAATAATATATGAAAATCTGACTTATGCAGAATTTAAACGAGAGAATCTCAGCATTTCATAAACATTTTAATGCTTAAAATAAGCCTAGCTGTCAGTTCACTTCAGTCGCTCAGTCATGTCCGACTCTTTGCGACCCCATGAATCACAGCACGCCAGGCCTCCCTGTCCATCACCAACTCCCGGAGTTCACTCATTGCTAGCGACGGAATGAAACACCAACACGGCCGAGTGGTTTGAATCTGTTTCTTTATTCTTCTTATTCTCTTATTATTCTCTCATCATTCTCATTATTCTCATTATTCTCCTGCTGCTTCTTGCAGCTGCCTTATTTTATATCTTTTCCACAACAACTTACAAGGCAGGTTGCCAAACACTATGATTCAATGACTATACCATGCGCAGGCACGGGGCAAGATAACCTTTACCTTAACTTATTTACTGCAGCTAAGACTTTATTTGGGGGAACTTCCTTATCAACTCAGAGTCCTTGTGACCCTGGGTTTGTTCTATTTTGAAAGAGCAGAGAAACATCCTTGTGTGCAAGAATTTTCCCAGCCTCTCTTTTACTTTGTTCCCAACAATTAAATTTGTGAGTTATTCCCCAGTAATGTTAAAACAATAAAAATAGGCCTATGTCATTAAGAATTGTAAAGCTAGTCCATGGTATGGTTTTGAAATTGAGAATAACTTGAAAACATGTTTTCTTTGTTTCCTAAAACAAAATAAAGGAAAACTGCATTTCTGTATTCTGCCAAGTATGTATTAAAGATACTTGGAAAACATTGGAGTTGCATTAATAATATTGCCCCATAAGAGCCATCATATTTCTCTTTAGCTATGTTTAAGTATAATTAACAGAATTGTAAAATATTTAAGATGTACATCTGATGATTAAATCTACACATGCATTGTAAAAAAATTCCTCCTTTGACTTAATTAAACATCTACTACCTTTTTTTTGGTGAAAACTTTTGAATTGATTCCCTTGGCAAATCTCAGTTATATAAGTAAGAGCTGTAGTTTTTTAATATACTTTTAGATTTTTGACCTAGATTTAAAACCATGGAGATTATAAAAAATTTTTGTTTGCCTCTTATATCTGGTAATTTATAGGATATGGGATATAAGACTTATTCTTTAATGATAAGGGAGGTAAGAACTGTTAGATAATGTCCTCTAGTATCCTAGAGGCAGTGTTTCCTGTCTTTGGCTCTCTAACACAATCCTTGGCAGGACATGGAAAGTGCTTGTTAAATAATAAATTGAGGATACTTACAATGATGCTTCTCCTAAGGCCTGGAGAAGTAATGAGAAATATCTTTTATACATTGGCATTGCAAGTGTTTTTTTGCTGCAATAAATCTGTACACAAGGTTTGAGAATCCCTTCTCTAGCATATCTTGAATTATTTGGATTCAGTACCTCAGCTACAAGGTAAGGTCATCAGCTACCAAGTAAAGTCATCAGCTAGAGAGTTTTTCCCAAACTTCACATCAGAGGATTTGTACAGTGGTTCAATTCAGTTCAGTCCATCAGTTGTGTCTGACTGTGGCCCCATGAACTGCAACACGCCAGGCCTCCCTGTCCATCACCAACTCCCAGAGTTCACCCAAACTCATGTCCATTGAATTGGTGATGTCATCCAGCCATCTCATCCTCTGTTATCCCCTTCTTCTCCTGCCTTCAATCTTTCCCAACATCAGGGTCTTTTACAATGAGTCAACTCTTCGCATCAGGTGGCCAACATACTGGAGTTTCAGCTTCATGAAGTGTCAGCTTTAACATCAGTCCTTCCAATGAACACCCAGGACTGATTTCCTTTAGGATGGACTGGCTGGATCTCCTTGCAGTCCAAGAGACTCTCAAGAGTCTTCTCCAACACCACAGTTCAAAAGCATCAATTCTTCTGCACTCAGCTTTCTTCACAGTCCAACTCTCACATCCATACATGACCACTGGAAAAACCATAGCCTTGACTGGATGGACATTTGTTGGCAAAGTAATGCCTCCGCTTTTTAACATGCTGTCTAGATTGGTCATATGTTTCCTTCCAAGGAGTAAGTGTCTTTTAATTTCATGGCTGCAATCGCCATCTGCAGTGGTTTTGGAGCCCAAAACCACCATTTCCACCGTTACCCCATCTTTTTGCCAAGAAGTGATAGGACTGGATGCCATGATTTTAGTTTTCTGAATGTTGAGCTTTAAGCCAACTTTTTCACTCTCCTCTTTCACTTTCATTAAGAGGCTCTTTAGTTCTTCTCCTTCTGCCGTAAGGGTGGTGTTATCTATATATCTGAGGTTATTGATATTTCTCTCAGCAATCTTGATTCCAGCTTGTGCTTCATTCAGTCTGGCATTTTTCATAATGTACTCTGCATATAAGTTAAATAAGCAGGGTGACAACATGTAGCCTTGTTGTACTCCTTTTCCTACTTGGGACCAGTCTGTTGTTCCACGCCCAGTTCTAACTGTTGCTTCCTGACCTGCATTCAGGTTTCTCAAGAGGCAGGTCAGGTAGTCTGATATTTCCATCTCTTTAAGAATTTTCCACATTTTATTGTGATCCACACAATCAAAGACTTTGGCATACAAAGGTAGGAAAGCATTCTTTCCTATTTTAAAAGCATGTTAGTTCCTCAGTCGTGTCTTACATTTTGTGATGCTTCGGACTATAGCCTGCCAATCTCTTCTGTCCGTTGGATTTCCCTGGCAAGAATAGCAGAGTTGGTTGCCATTTCCTTCTCCAGGGGATATTCCCACCCCAGGTGTCAAATCTGGGTTTTCTGCATTGCAGGCATGTTCTTTACCCTCTGAACCTATCATTAGCAAATGCTTGGTTGATTTTCATTTCATCCTTTCATCAAAATATTCCCTGGTTTATATACTTAATAAAAGCCATTACTTTCATATTTAATTGAGTAGAGATGCTATTTTTGTGTCACATGATGTTTATATCTCCTTTAACCATCATCACCAGTCCACAAATCCAGAAGACTGGTTTAAGTCATGATATCAAGTATACTGAGCATTGATAACTAATCTATGTCCAGCTGACTGTTTAATGCCCATGTGGCTTTCAGTTCAGTTCAGTTGCTCAGTAGTATCCCACTCTTTGTGACCCCATGAACCACAGCACACCAGGCCTCCTTGTCCATCACCAACTCCTGGAGTCCACCCAAACCCATGTCCATAGAGTTGATGATGCCATTCAATGATCTCATCCTCTGTTGTTCCCTCCTCGTGTGGCTTTATAACCCTAATAATCCCATTATTTTATAGAGGAAAGATGTGGCTCAGGGAGATGAAGTGACTTCCCCTGAGTCATATATATGACTCAGATGTGAAGCAGAGTAAGGCCTAGAATGTGAGCATTCCTAGGTCAGATTTGCATGGCATGGGATTCTGAGAGGAGACTGACTCTGATAAGTGGAAAATGATGGCAGTCTAGGTGATGCTGATCAAATAAGTGTATTTTCTGGAAGCAAGAATGAAAGGAAGGACTATGGCCTCTGTCAGTAATGCTATAAGGGTATACATGAGCTTCTTAAGTGGGTTCTAGTATTGAGGGGAGCATGAGAGAGGGATTTCTTCTGGGACCAGATGGAATGGAGGATTGGAAACTGAGTCACAGGAAGGGGGAAATAGGCCCTCTGCTTGTCCTAAATGAGGCCAAAGGGAGAATTACATGAATCACAGAATCCTGAGAATAGGAGCTATGAGTCTCTTCTCTCTTTTGATTACTAGGGAAAATGTATACTTTAATACCATATATGTAGACATTACTGCAGTTGCCATGATAATGTTTATAATAAAATTCAAATGATTAAAACAGGAGCATGTTATTCAAATAGAAGTATAAAATATTTCACAATGAAACAGTGAAAAGAACCAGTTTCAGAACTTACATATGTAATAGCAAAATGGACTTACACATGTAATAACAAAATGCAGTCAAAGGACTGCACTGTGTACTTGTCATGCAGTTTTTGAAATTTTAATTAAATAAATGAAGTCATTTAGTGACTAGGAAATATCAAAAGAACAGCAAGTTCAGTTGCAGATATTGCATTTCCCAATGTTTAAAATGTAAGACTTATTAAAATGTAGTGATATCTCAAGAATGAATAGTCTGGTACAAAAATTGTGTTCCTCTCTACCATAGAAGATATTAGATCTGAGATCACTGGAAACATAAAGGTCCTCTATGCAAGATGATGATGATATTCAGGTGGAAATTATTTGAGTTTCACTCTAGTTACTGGGAATACACATTCTATCTCTTCATTTGAAACTAGATATGTCAATTTTTTTAATGTATTTATTTTTGATTGGAAAAGAATTGCTTTAAAATTGATTATTTTTATAAAAATAATTTTCTGCTACATATTTGTAGAGTAATTACCTATATAGGGGAAGCTTGTGATGATTTATCTACAGTGAAATGTTCAATCTAGGAGTAATTAATGACACAAAAAATATTTTCTTCAATTCTGTCAGAGTAAAATTATGTCAATTTTTTTAATGTATTTATTTTTGATGGAAAAGAATTGCTTTAAAATTGATTATTTTTATAAAAATAATTTTCTGCTACATATTTGTAGAGTAATTACCTATATAGGGGAAGCTTGTGATGATTTATCTACAGTGAAATGTTCAATCTAGGAGTAATTAATGACACAAAAAATATTTTCTTCAATTCTGTCAGAGTAAAATTAACTTTGAGAGCTTCATTTTATGTCCACTATCACACTTTTGTAGACCACATGAGGCAAACAACAGATCTTAGGTTAGATCTTCAGAGCTATAAGGAGCTAGAAAATTAAGATGATTGCAGATTTTTTTTTCCCTGTAATAGTAAGTCACTTCAAGAAAGCATAGGTTTAGGCATTGAGGTACCTATAATATTTCATCATATCGAGTGCATTCCTCAGATACATATTCAACCTTATTTTTTTTTTGTAAACATTTGACCCACATTTCAAGGTCAAATATTTACTTAATCACTTGTGATATTATTCTATTGAATTCTAAGATGAGAAAATTTTTAGTATCTGAACTCTCAAATTGTCTAAAAATAGGCCACCTCATCTTTAAGTTTGAACATTAATGAGCTGCCTACTTCCTGTGGCAAGACACCTCACCACAGCAATAGCAAAACCTTCTCACTTAAAGAAGATCAATAGCCATACACATTTTTCTTTTATGCAGTCCAGTTTACAACTCACTTTTAATATCATTTAAAAATACATAAGCATATCCTACATGACATTTTTATTACCATTGTAATATCTCAAGTTTAATTTTGGCAGTAAATGTAGTCTGGTGCAAACTTAGAAGTGAAGGCAAAAAATGAGTTTAAGTATATATTTTTGATTTGTATGATAGTCTGACTTTTTGGGGTGAATACTATCTTTGTAGAAGACACCTGTGCATGTGACGAGTCTGAAGTAATTGGATTTTCAACTGAGCTCTAGAAATTTTATTTTTATTTTTAAATAGATACTCTGGGAGTTGGTGATGGACAGGGAGGCCTGGCATGCTCTGATTCATGGGGTCACAAAGAGTCGGACATGACTGAGTGACTGAACCGAACATTTCAGGAAACCTACCAAAGTTAAAAACTTTATTTTTGAAAGGTTTCACATGGTTATCATTGATGGTGATGCTGTTTAGTTGCTAAGTCATGTCCGACTCTTTGTGACCCCATGGACTATAAACTGCTAGGCTCCTCTGTCCATGATATTTCCCAGACAGGAATACTGGTGTCGGTTGCCATTTTCTTCTCCAGGGGATATTTCTAACCTAGGGATCAAACCTGTGTCTCTTGCATTGGCAGATGTGTTTTTTACCATTGAGCCACCATGGAAGTCCCTAGTTATTATTGTTACATCAATGGAATGTAAATGACCTTGTCTGCTAATGTATATTTTTTAAAATCCCTCAATTAATAGAAGAGTCTAAAGAACTGAAGATGATTATTTTACCTTTAAAGATAACATTTAATCATTACACAGATGTTTAGAATCTGTTAAAGGAGAAAAACAGGTTAAAAACCAGGATTCTGACATCACACAGACTTTAGTTTTCAGTTTCTGCCCTGCAGCTTAAAAGTTCAGTATTCAGGGGAAGATAAATTATCCTTTCTAAAGCTTAATCCCCTAATCTCTGAAAGAGACAGATTGTAAAAATAGTCTTGACTTCATAGGGTTGTTGTAAAAATATTGTAATAATTCAAGTTAAGAGCACAGAGTTTATAGGAAGTAATCATCACATACCAAATGTTTCCTATTATTGTCTCACTTAACTCAGCAGTGGCCACAGGACTGGAAAATGTCAGTTTTTATTCCAGTCCCAAAGAAAGGGAATGCCAAAGAATGCTCAAACTACCACACAATTGCACTCATCTCACACTCTAGTAAAGTAATTCTCCAAGCCAGGCTTCAACAATATGTGAACTATGAACTTCAGGATGTTCAAGCTGGATTTAGAAAAGGCAGAGGAACTGGAAATCAAATTGCCAAAATCTGTTGGATCATCAGAAGAGCAAAAGAGTTCCAGAAAAACATCTATTTCTGTTTTATTGACCATGTCAAACCCTTTGACTGTGTGGATCACAGTAAACGGTGGAAAATTCTTAAAGAAATGAGAATGCCAGAACCCCTGACCTGCCTCTTGAGAAATTTGTGTGCAGGTCAGGAAACAACAATTAGAAGTGGACATGGAACAACAGACTGGTTCCAAATAGGAAAAGGAGTACGTCGAGGCTGTATATTGTCACTCTGCTTATTTAACTTATATGCAGAGTACATCATGAGAAACACCAGGCTGGATGAAGCATAAGCTGGAATCAATATTGCTGGGAGAAATATTAATAACCTCAGATTTGCAGATAACACCACCGTTATGGCAGAAAGTGACGAAGAACTAGAAAGCCTCTTGGTGAAAGTGAAAGAGGAGAGTGAAAAAGTTGGCTTAAAGCTCAGCGTTCAGGAAACTAAAATCATGACATCTGGTCCCATCACTTCATGGGAAATAGATGGGGAAACAGTGGAAACAGTGGCTGATTTTATGTTTTTGGGCTCCAAAATCACTGCAGATGATGACTGCAGCCATGAAGTTAAAAAGACACTTACTCCTTGGAAGGAAAGTTATGACCAACCTAGTTCAATTCAGTTCAGTCACGCAGTCATGTCTAACTCTTTGCAAACCCATGAACCACAACATGCCATGCCTCCCTGTCCATCACTAACTCCCGGAGTCCACCCAAACCCATGTCCATTGTGTTGGTGATGCCATCCAAACATCTCTTCCTCTGTCGTCCCCTTCTTTTCCTGCCCTCAATCTTTCCTAGCATCAGGGTCTTTTCAAATGAGTCAGATCTCCACATCAGGTGGCCAAAGTTTGGAATTTCAGCTTCAACATCAGTCCCTCCAGGGAATACCCAGGACTACCTAGACAGCATATTAAAGGCAGAGACATTACTTTGTCAACAAAGGTCCATCTAGTCAAAGCTCTGCTTTTTCCAGTAGCCAGGTGTGGATGTGAGAGTTGGACATTCAGCTTCAACATCAGTCCCTCCAGGGAATACCCAGGACTACCTAGACAGCATATTAAAGGCAGAGACATTACTTTGTCAACAAAGGTCCATCTAGTCAAAGCTCTGCTTTTTCCAGTAGCCAGGTGTGGATGTGAGAGTTGGACAATAAAGAAAGTTGAGTGCCAAAGAACAGATGCTTTTGAACTGTGGTATTGGAGAAGGTTCTTGAGAGTAGCTTGGACTGCAAGGAGATCCAACCAGTCCATCCTAAAGGAAATCAGTCCTGAATATGCATTGGAAGACCTGATGCTGAAGCTGAAACTCCAATACTTTGGCCACCTGATGTGAAGAGTTGACTCTTTTGAAAAAATCGTAATGCTTGGAAAGATTGAAGGCAGGAGGAGAAGGTGACGACAGAGGATGAGATGGTTGGATGACATCACTGACTCAATGGACATGAGTTTGAGTAAACACTGGGAGTTGGTAATGGACAGGGAGGCCTGGAGTACTGCAGTTCATGGGGTCGCAAAGAGTCGGACATGACTGAGCAACCAAGCTGACTGATTGTCCTTTTTGTTCTTCATTTCAGAAATGGATTGGTAGAGAGTGATGAAAAGTGAGGCTCTCCAGGGGAAAACATACAGGAGGTTAGTACTTTCTAGGGCGAGTGAAAACCTTAATTTATGGGGACTACTCAAAACTCACACCAGAGGGCACTCTGCCATTATCTTGGCAATGTATAATAATGGTTCCCCAACTTTTTAGGTAAACCAAGAGAGCTCTCCCTGCTTAGGCTGCTTTTCTGATTCATGATTCCTGTACCCCAAAGAGTCATCAGAATTAAACAGTGATGTCAGTTTGAGTTTTCAGAAGTTAGTAAATACTGAAACATGGTAAAATGTACACTGACCTAAGAGTCACAAGAATAATGATAAGTATTAATGTTACTAGACTGAAGCGACTTAGCAGCAGTAGTAGCAGCAGCAGAGCTATTTAATCTTTATAAGTGTAGGACAATAACACTTGTCTTTTTTTGGTCTTCTTTGTCTCACTTTTTATTATTAATTAAAGCTTACACACGAAAAAATCTGAACCCCTTTGAGCAGAACAATGAAACAATAGAAATATTATTATTGTTACTGACCTATTTTGTAGAAAAGACACAAAGCATGCATAGGAATTATAGAAATTGTGGAATTATATAAATTGTGCATTTGAAAGAACTGACTTTTCAATAACTTAATATTCTAAAGAATTTGACTTAGTTTTGTATCCAAGAAAACTATGGATTTCTGCAATAGTTGCATTTTGACATTCATTTTGACCATTATGTGTTTCAGCAATCCAGTCAGCAAAGCTTTTAATTTCTTACTGTGTTTGGAAGCTACTTTGGCCAAAATTTGGAGATCCAGCAGCGTAGCGTCCACTTCTTCTTGGCATCTAGTAAAGAATGGTTTAATGATTGGATTCTCACAGGGTGCTCAGTCTGAATCATTAGCACTATGTAAAAACCTTATGATTTACTTAATGTGCTTTCTAGGCTGCATATTTTATTATTTTTAAATAGTAGCTTGCCATGACTGTTTTAAGTCATGTCACCTTAAAACTTGCTGGTTTCTGTACATTATCAACTTAAGATATTTTTTTAAAAAAAGGAACAAATTTGAGTTTTCAGTACAGTTTTCAAGTATATTTATTACATATTAAAATTAGTCATATGAAGTGCTTACATTTGAAATTATATAAAGATGTATGGAAATGAATGAGATGGTTATATCATTGACTTCAATGAAATATGATTTGGAAGGAATACCACACAAACATATTGCTTAATAGTATGCAGAAGGGATCTACAGTAACTATATTAACTTTGTGAGGCCATCTTTCATTCTGTTATCACTTGTGCTATCATGCGTTTTGTCCACTGTGGTCACAGTGCAGTGCCTGAGAGAGAGAAGTGCTTCGAAAATTGTCAAAAGCTCTTTTCCCTGAAATGGTATGTATTCCTTTCAAATCATCTAAGGATGCATTCACAGAATGTTATACACAAAATGATCAGCTATCACCTCCTTATGACCACTTTCCTCCAAAAAGCTGTGCAAATGAGTTTTTATTCCAGGTGTTAATGATTAATATTTTTTTCTGATATACTTTTCATTTAAATATCATCCCAAAATAAAAAATATATATATGCATTCATATTTATAATCATTATATTGAAGTGGGTAGTCATTAAATTTTTTCTTTTAGGTAATAAAAATAGCACTGATTTCAAGTTTAAGTATATCCATTTTATTGCCATTTCCATTAATGTACTATTAGAATTTCACATGGGAATTATGGGTAGAGGTATGAAGGAACATCTGTTGACTATAAAATACTCTAGTAATTATAGATAGAAGGAAAATGGGCCTTTGGAATGTTAGTTAAAATATTGTTTTGTTTATATTTTGACTTTACCGATAGTGGATTTTGCCTTGTAGATTCAAATATATATAAATAGTTGATTTTCATATATAAAGAATATCATTAAAGCAAGACAAAAATCTAAGAGGAAAATAAAAAAAGAACATTTGGGAACAAGCAGCTCATAAAGAAAGAAATAAAAATGACTCAAAGGATTAAGCTCTGCTCATTTGTGCATACAATACAAAAAAAATACTCACACACATTGTCTATATGTGTGTGTGTGTGTATACATATTTATATATATGTAAACTGGTACATGATGATCTGATATATCTATCTACTCTGATTGTCATTGTCATTTAGTTGCTCAGTTGTGTCCAACTCTTTTGTGTCCCCATGGACTCTAATCCACCAGATTTCTCTGTCCATGGAATTTTCCAGGCAAGAATACCGTAGTGGGTTGCCATTCCATTCTCCAGGGTATCTTCCCAATCCAGGGATTGAACTGGCATCTCCTGCTTGGCAGGCAAATTCTTTACAACTAAGCCACTTGGGAAGCCCATCTACCCTAATTATGTGTATTGAAATATGTACATATAATGGGAAATATATATATATATATTATACATTTATATATATTTACCTGATATATATATTTATCAGAGTCTTTAAGATCAAAATGTCATCTGTCTATCTAGCCAAACAGACAAATAGGTCAGATTAGAATATAACTTCAGAAATACATAGGGAATAACTCACATTGCTGTCCAGGTTATGTGAAACAGAAACAATTGTATAATACTTGTTTCTGTGTGGGCAGCTTGAGTAGTTAACCACTGTAAAAAGTAGTTTGACAGAACTGAACATAATTATAAACATATATGTCCTTTGACTTCTCCAATTTATTTTTTTTTTTAAGATTTTAGCCTGGAGAGACATTTTGTACTATGAAATGATATGTATAAAAAGATTATTAGAAATTTAAATTCTTTGTGCTGTACTGGAAAGATCTCTAGGATTTCTTGTAGAGGAAGAAAGAATAGCTGTGCAAATGAGACTAATATCAGTTTTGTGGGGTGACAAATGGGTGGATGTGAGAAGGGAACTTTTTGATGTGTGTCTTTTTATACCTTTTCATATTGGAATGGCTGTATCATATGTGCAAAAAATATTATGAAAATAAAATTAAAAAAGAGAATAAGGTGCAGTTTAATTAGCTGGGGTGTACTTCTTGCAGATCATTGCTCTTTGTAGACAGAAAATCAACACTGATACCTACATAAAATGATTGCTTTATAAATCATACTCAGATAATATATTAACCAAAAACATTGGTAAGTAAAAATAGATTTACAACTGACAAATATGGTGGTGAGGATTGATATGCTAAAATTTCATATCTCTTTTTCTTTACATAGGCTATTCACTGTGCCTAAAGTTTCTTCTCCTGTATTTATTCTGTATTTTATTTGAGAACCACTATTCCTTCTCTAACACTTAGCTTAAACAGAATTTAAACCAAAGCTCCCATACCATTAGCTTCTTTTGTTCTTTCCTAACAACTCTGATTATATATCTATTTTAGCATAAATAATGTTTTAATGTATTTTTGTTTCCGCTGCTGCTGCTAAGTCACTTCAGTCATGTCCGACTCTGTGTGACCCCATAGACGGCAGCCCACCAGGCTCCCCCGTCCCAGGGATTCTCCAGGCAAGAACAGTGGAGTGAGTTGCCATTTCCTTCTCCAATGCATGAAAGTGAAAGTGAAGTCGCTCAGTCGTGTCCGACTCTTTGCGACCCCATGGATTGTAGCCTACCAGGCTCTCCCATCCATGGGATTTTCTAGGCAAGAGTACTGGAGTGGGGTGTTATCGCCTTCTCCATTGTTTCCTCTATTTTCCTCTAATATGCTGAAAACAGGGATTGTACCTTTTTCTTTTTGTCTTCTCAGCATTGGCAATGTCTGCACATAGTAGGAGACCAATAAATATGTTTGAAATAACTGAACAGTAAATGTAATGCAGAAGGTGATCAAAATGGTTGATTGCATGAATAAAAACTATTTTAAAGAAAAATAGAATATAAAAGAAGTCTTTTTCATACTGAGACTTTTTTATGTTTACAACCATTATGAGTTACAGAAGAGTACAATTAAAGGAACACAGCAGCATTAATTCTGAACAATGAGCTCAGACCTTTACATTATTCTGGCTTTGTAGGTTAGTTAATTGAGATGAATAAAGGTTAAATAATTTTTCTCAGTTAAGACAATTAAACAATTGAATAGTTTAGATTAGAAAACAGTCTATATTTTCCCCATGGTATCTACTGTCAATAATACACAGATACTCTGAAGCAGGATGATAAAAATGACAGAAGAGTATAGACTCCAGGAATTACCTAGAGACAAACCTACAAATATTTATGCTACCAGTGAGAAACCATTTATTTAGTGACAAAAGCATGTAGGTGACCAGTTAGTACCACATCTGGTTATTTTTAGTTGTGGCTACATGTGCTGCTTAGCATTCACGGAGCATGGGGGAGAGGACAAGATAAAACCAAAAACCATGATTTTTTTTCACAATATAATTTCTGAGAGAATGAAAAAGTGACAAGGGTAACTATAAGACAATGAACATTGTAATGAGTTAGTCTGTTTAAGGTAGTAGATGAGCTGATGACTAATTTGGATTTACTTCTGTTAAAACATAGGTTGGTGAGTTGTTAAAATTCTGTCTTGTAGTTTCTTTATTCAGTCAGTGTTCTGAGCATTAAGTGAAGAATTCAGTTTTAGGTCTTGATCCCTATGCTAGTTTCCCATTCTTTATTTATAGCCTTTAAGATTTTCTTATTCACACATTCCAAAACTAATATTTATTTTGCCTGAGATATATTACCATTACATTCAGCTAAATTTCTCCATCATTGAATTTTGTTGAATTGGTTTATATGTAGTCAAGAAGTATTTTTT
>SJYC01002606.1:0-26031 GCA_006408675.1 Madoqua kirkii
AACACATTGAGTCTAATTTTTCTTTCCATAGTATAGACTTAATAAACCTGAAAATGAAATGAGGAGTGACTACAAAGTGCTAATTAATATATTTGTTATCTATAATTGCTTTATCTTGTGTTCTTTAAAATTGATAAGATCATTACGTTAAATTACAGACACATTAGAAAAGACCCTGATGCTGGGAAAGATGGAGGGCAGGAGGAGAAGGTGGTAACAGAGGATGAGATGGTTGGATGGCATCATCGACTCAATGGACGTGAGTTTGAGCAAACTCTGGGAGATAATGCAGTGCAGGGAAGTCTGGTATGCTGCAGTCCATGAGATCACAAAAAGGTGGACATCACTGAGTGACTGACAACTTTAAATTATAGGAATGATACACAAATTTGTATATTTATTGAATAGTTTGGAGTTACTACCTTTTATTATATCAGAGATTTATGTTTATTACTTTCATATACGACTGACATTTATGACTTTTTTTGATGCTCAACATATGTTTACTCTAAAAGTCATGGACTCTCCTCTGACCTTGAGAAACTGAATCCTTCAGATAAAGGCTTTTTCAGCCATATTAAAATAGATCACTCAAATATTTATCAGATAATCAGCCAGTGCAGTCTGTATTTTCATAAAAGTTCATTTCCTACTGAAAATTATACTTTTGGTTATACAAATCCATCAGAAGTTAAGAAAAGGGAAGAAAATAAGTTTCACTGTTTCAACAGTCTCATCTTAAGTATTATTCTTTAAACTCTAGCCACAGACCATGAACTAGTTAAATATTGGTTTGATATAATGCAAAGAAAAATTGAGCAGAAACGGGAATGGATAAACTTGGGAGGGAGGCCAGAAAGGGATAATTCCTATTTCCATAGTACATTTTTTGAAGGAGCTCAGGGCAAGTGATGAAAATGAATGACACTATATACGAACTAATTTTCTCTGAGACCAGCGACCCCGTGGACTGCAGCCTACCAGGCTTCTCCATCCATGGGATTTTCCAGGCAAGAGTACTGGAGTGGCGTGCCATTGCCTTCTCCAATCTATAAACCAGGAATACAAAATACTGACACATTGCATTTTGTGTTGAGGAAACTTCATAGGCCCTTTTTTACCCAAGATCTGATCTGGACACAATAGAATGGTAAGGTAGGATGTATACATATCTGATTCAGCCCTCACTCATTTTTCAAGGCTTATTTAAGCCCTTTCTTCCATTAAACCCTCTTGAAATGCCTCAACTCAAACTGCTATATTTTCTCTTGAAAGGCCACTTAAAATATTAGTCGGTTAAAACCTCATATTTTAGAATGAACTAGCAACTACTTTGACATCAAAACAATTGTTTATTGAAGGAAAATCCTGGTTAAGCAGCTTTTGCTATTATAGTTTAGAGACCCTCACCAAAAACATACCATACCTTTTCTTGCTAACCCTAAAGACTTCATGTGATCAAAATGCTTGAAGTTTCAGCTTAACTAGGTCATGTGGTTAGCAGATATTTAAACACTGTTTTGGGTGTGTCTGGAGGGTGTATGTCTGGAAGAATGTTTCTGGATGAAATTAATACTGGTATTAATAGAGTGAGTAAAACAGATTGCTTTCCCCAAAGTGAGAGAACTTCATCCAACTAGTAAGAGCCTGAAGAGAACACAATGCTGAGCAAGAGAGTTTTGCTGTCAATAACAGACAGTTCTGTTTCCCTCAATCCTTTGGATAAGGGTTTTTTTTTTTTTTTCCCCTTTTCTTCTGATTCTCCCATCTTCAGACTCAGACTAGAACTGCCATCATTGACTAATCTGGTTATCAGGCCTTCAAACTGCAGATCTTGGGCCTTCTCAGCCTCCCCAATCATATGAGCAAATTCCTTATGATAAATCCTTTTATTTTATATCCTGTTCTGTTTTTGTTTTGGAGAACCCTGATTAATACAGTGATCAATAGAGAATGAGCTTTTAGAAGTATATGTTTTGGGAAAGAGAAGGCAGGGGTGGAGTAGAAGGAATCAGGGAGAGAGAAACAATCATTGCCATTTCAGGATGTTTCATTAAAAATTCTAGTATTGATTTCATATAGTATAAATTAAGTGCCATATTTTAACTTAATACATTTGTGGAAATCTAAGAAATTATGGGAAAATTCAATTAATGCAGATTTTCAAAGCCAACTAAATTATGTAGCATTAATCTAAATGTATAACAGAAAAGAACAGACATACTTTTGCATCCTCTCTGCAAGTCTAATGGACTTCACTCCCTTCTCTTTTGCTCTTTTCTTTATATACATAGAATAAAAGAAAGACATCAACATTAATTTTTAGCTCTCTTCCTTATCATAATATCCTTATCTTTTAAAGTAATGTATGACAAAGAAAAAAAAGTAGAGCTTCAAGGAACCTCACTGGGAAGAAAGTTATCAAGATTAAGCTTAAACATTACTTAGATAGAAGATATTTTAAATTCATTGTACACTTTCTTGTTCACAACTAACAGTATACCTTACATATTATTACCTTATGTGCCAGGGTCCAGCCCCGGTGGATCCAGGGTGATTCGAAGGGGAAACAGATAGGCGAGGAAAAACTTATTTATTTAGACATATAAGATTAGGAAGAAATAATATAGTAGGAAAATTAGGCAGAGAAAAGATGCTGATTAACTTGGTTTATGTGGAAAACCAATAAAGTTCCAGACAAGGAACTTGCACCATCTATGTTAGGCCACTGGCGCCTGTTTGAATATCGGAGAGTACCCTACCTTGGGCTCTCTCTCTTATGGATCTTAGAAGCTGGGACAAATAAGTAGACATGGTGAGCCTCCACGTTCCAGATGGGAATTCAGCTGAAAAAGGGGAGAACGAGAACAACATGGGGAAGCCCAGCATTGGTGTAAGACTCCAAAAACTATTTTTCAAAGTCAGCTTATATACCCCAAGTGGTACATAATGGAATATGCAGAGTTATGCAGGGGCAGCAGTCCTGACCTTCACTGAGACAAGGCTTTCTTTTTGCATACCCTCCTGTATACAAAAGGTCTCAGGTGGTTTACATTACCTTCTGGCCAAGGGGCTTGTTAACATTTTTATGGCTCTCTTCCTGGATAATCGTCTATCAACCAGAAAACTTCTTTTCCCTAGAAGTGATTTTTCTTTACTCTACATCACCCTCAAAGTACTAAATAAAGTTACATTCCTTTAGAAAAAAGGTGCAGTGGGTTATAACAAAGAAAGTACTTAACTCAAAGATCTAATGTTGCTAATACCAGGTCTACTACCTGTTTTTCTATATACCAACTATATCTAAAAATAAAGGATATGAAAACTTGGCAACAAGTATTGGCTCAACAAATGAAACCTTTAATCAGTCCTATTCTAATGATTTTGACTCCTTGGACGCCCCTACATTCCTAGGATGTTTTAGCTTCCTGTGCCTCCTGCATTTGGGAGGCCTCAGACAATCACATGCACAGTTGTACGAGTCCTGCAGGCAGGCTAGAAAGCCATCAGAGGGATTTTTGGATTGAAACACTCGTATTATATCCAGGAAATTTATTATCTAAAAGCTCTAAATTAATATTTCCCCCAGAAAAAAATGGTGGGGGGACAGCCCCCTGTTTTTGTCAGAAGAGTAGGTGGAAAGCATAACACAGTAAAGCAGGCAGACTCTGGTTTTGGGGGGTGGATGCTCAGGAAATTCCTGGGGGAACCCCTGAAGCCTGATCACGTCCTTGCATTTTGTCAGGCTTCCTTCCTTATGACCTTGTCATGGGTGGCATTCCTCACTCTGGCTCCCAGCACTTATGCCTATCAAGTCTTATTCTATACCAGCATTTATGACCTCAGCAAGAATATTAAAACTGGATTTTGCATATCCTTGTGGGCTTCTGTCTCAACAAGATGTATGGAGAATTTTAAGAGAATAGGATTTTTTTTAACCCTATTCTAATACTGAACCTATGAGGAAAGGCTTAATGCTTTGTCATGCTGCTCTTTTGCAATCTCCTCTTCTTGAGAAAGACATGAGTCTAACCATCTTGAAATGTATTTCAATGTGTTGTCTCCTGAGGACGCACTGAATTTCATCATTTCACCATGTCCTTAATCAAGTCACCAAAACTTTCTCATCTCAGTCTTTAATATGTGCGTTTGCAATGATTATTTTGCATAATTTTTAGCAAAGTTTGTAAATTTGTTGTTTTGATTCAGTTGTATATTATAATTGTGTACTAGTTATAGTGTAACAGTAACTCAAGGTAAAAACCAACACTGAATATGAATTTTTGTTCTGTGAAGTATGCTTTAGTAATTAGTAGAAATTCCTTTGGACTTCCAAGGTAGCTTAGTTGGCAAAGAATCTGCATTTAATGCAGATGATCTTGGTTCAATTCCTGGCTTGAGAAGATCCCCTGGAGGAGGGCTTGCCAACCCACTCCAGTATACTTGCCTGAAGAATCCCCATGGACAGAGGAGCCTGGTGGACTAGAGTGCATGGGGTCACAAAGAGTGGGACACTACTGAGTGACTAAGCTCAGCACAGCACAGAAATTCCTTTGAGCAAACAGTTACAGTTGTCCTTCAGTGCTCACAATGGATTGCTTCCAGGACCTGTATGGATATCCAAAATCATGGATACTCAAGTTCCTTGTATAAAATATATTATTTTTACTTATCACTTGTACATATCCTTCTGAACACTGAAAATCATCTCTGATTTACTTATAATACCTGAAACAATGCAAATGCTATGCAAGTAGTTGTAAGTCCTATGTAAAAATTCAACTTTTGCTTTTGTTGAGCTTTTTGGATCTTTTTTTTCTTTTTCTTTTTTTTTCCTTTTTCTTTTTTTTTTTTTTGATAGTATACATGTTTCAATGGCATTCTCCCAAATCATCCCACCTTCTCCCTCTCCCTCAGAGTCCAAAAGTCCGTTCTATACAACTGTGTCTCTTTTGCTGTCTCGCATACAGGATCATCATTACCATCTTTCTAAATTCCATATATATGTGTCAGTATACTGTATTGGTATTTTTCTTTCTGGCTTACTTCACTCTGTATAATCGACTCTAATTTCATCCATCTCATTAGAACTGGTTCAAATTTATTCTTTTTAATTGCTGAGTATTACTCCATTGCGTATATGTACCACAGCTTTCTTATCCATTCATCTACTGATGGACATCTAGGTTGTTTCCATGTCCTGGCTGCAATGAACACTGGGGTACATGTATCTCTTTCAATTCTGGTTTCCTTGGTGTGTATGCCCAGCAGTGGGATTGCTGGGTCATAAGGCAGTTGTAGTTTTTTAAGGAATCTCCACACTGTTCTCCATAGTGGCTGTACTAGCTTGCATTCCCACCAACAGTATAAGAGGGTTTCCTTTTCTCCACAACCTCTCCAGCATTTTGCTTGTAGACGTTTAGATCACAGCCATTCTGACTGGTGTGAAATGGTACCTCATTGTGGTTTTGATTTGCATTTCTCTGATAATGAGTGATGTTGAGCATCTTTTCATGTGCTTGTTAGCTTTTTGGATCTTTTTCAAATATTTTTCATTCATGGTTGATGAATCCCTGGATGTGGACCTCACAGATAGGGGGGCCAACTGTATATTGTTAGAGTAAAATTTTGTGGAGTAACTGGAATATAAACATTAGTTTATGATAAATTACAATTTGACTGTTAAAGAAGAGCTTGTTTATAACTGCTACAGAATACCTAATTGTAGATATTAAGCCACAATAGTTACAGTCTACTCTATTGGGTGTATTTAAGAGTAATGTATATCTACCATTCAGATTGTTTTCTCTAACTAGAATTCTTATCTGAAAAGAATCAAACATTTCTTGGATTGAAGGCTGATTTTAAGTCTGATTCAGAAAATACATAAAATGTATAAAACAATGACTGGGACAGCTTTTTTTCATGTGACAGAAAGTGAGTAAACTGTTACGCAAAAGAGGCAAAAAATACAATAGCTCATGCCAAAAATAAAAGGCTTCTTATGACCAAAGATGGATGTAAACAACAGAGAATACAATTAATTTAAGAATATTGAATACAGATTAAATTGTCCAAGTGCTATGTAAAGAAAAAGAAAGCCAACAGAAAATCCCCAAAATAATTCATTAGGTTTTGTCACAGCTTATCGGAGTACTAATAACACTCTAGTATTTGGATATTTAGAAAAAAATTATTAACCATTACTCCTGCATTTCTTCAGTAAGTTCAGTGCAGTCGCTCAGTCATGTCCAACTCTTTGCAGCCCCATGAATCACAGCACACCAGGCCTCCCTGTCCATCACCATCTCCCAGAGTTTACTCAAACTCACATCTACCGAGTCGGTGATGCCATCCAGCCAATGAGTCATCTCATTCAATAAGTCAACTCTTCGCATGAGGTGGCCAAAGTATTGGAGTTTAAGCTTTAGTATCATTCCTTCCAAAGAACACTCAGGGCTGATCTCCTTTAGAATGGACTGGTTGTATCTCCTTGCAGTCTAAGGGACTCTCAAGAGTCTTCTCCAACACCACAGTTCAAAAGCATCAATTCTTTGGCGCTCACCTTTCTTCATAGTCCAACTCTCACATCCATACAAGAAGGACCTTTTTTGGCAAAATAATGTCTCTGCTTTTCAATATGCTATCTAGGTTGTTCATAACTTTTCTTCCAAGGAGTAAGCATCTTTTAATTTCATGGCTGCAGTCACCATATGCAGTGATTTTTAGCTCCCCTCCCCCCAAATAAAGTCTGACACTGTTTCCACTGTTTCCCCACCTATTCTTAGGCAAACTTTATTTTAGGGTAACCTGATAGTCACAGCTGTTAAAGGAAATTTGCAGAATTCTAGATAATGATTGTGGGTGGAACAGTATAATTATAAAAATCATTATTTTACATCTTCTGCTTAATTTTTTGTAGCTTAATTGGTAAAGAATTCACCTGCAATGCAGCAGACCCCAAATCAATTTCCAGGTCAGGAAGATCCCCTGGAGAAGGCATAGGTTACCCACTCCAGTAATTCTTGGACTTAGTCTTTAATGAAAAATTAATTTAAATTTATATTTATAGGAGTATAGTTGCTTTACAATGTTATGTTTCTGCTATAAATTGAATCAGCTATATGTATACATATATCCCCTCTTTTTTTTTTTAATTTCCTCCCCAATTAAGTCATCATGGAACATTGAGTAGAGTTCCCTGTGCTATATAGTAGTTTCTTATAGTTATCTATTTTATACACAGTATTAATAGTGTATATACATCAACCTCAATCTTCCAGTTCCTCCTCAGTCCCATTCCCCCTTGGAATCTATACATTTAATTTTTTTAAAGATATTTATCATCAACAAATGAAACTGTAAAAAGAGATGATAATGGACCACAATTCAGGAAACTGGCTGTCAACATTTGAACCCACTAAAGTTTTTGTACCCCTAAATGTGATGCAATCATTCTTTGTCCTAGTAGTATGCAATGTAAAGCACTTGGCATATCTTTTGAGACATTCAGTCCAGAATATTCTTACCTAATTTTAGCCTTGATAATAGTTAAATGTGTGGGAAATATAGGGGATAAAAGAAAAGAAAATAATGCACAGGGGCAAATTGACAAATTCAGAATGCATCATTCTAGAGGTTTAACTGGTTCTGTTTTATAAACAATTAGTGGCACAAGAGATGAGAAGGAAAGAGGAACATGTATGATTAAAATATTTAAGATTTATAGTATCAAATCCAAAACAGGTGGGATATATGTATACATATAGCTGATTCATTTTGCTGTACAGTAGAAACTAACACAACATTATAAAGCAAATATATGCCAATAAAACTTAATTTAAAGAAAAAAACTAGACCTACATCAAATAGATCTTTGGGTAGATCTTATTTAGAAGAAAATAACTTTAAAAAAGATGTTTTTTGTGACAAATAGAATAAATTGGTTATTAACTGCTTTCCGATGATACCAAGGACTTATCCTTAATTTGTCAGGTATGAAAATGGTTATAATAGAAAAGTGCATATTATTTATAAATGCACACTGAAATAGAGTAAAATGATGTGATTTCTGTAATTTGTTTAATAATGCCTGAAAAAGGAGGGGAAAAAAGTTTTAGATGAAGATCCACATGTTGAGTCTGGGTAGTGGATAGGGAGAATTCAGTGTACTGTTCTCTTTGGTGTAGTTGATATTTCAATATTTTTCTAATGATAAATTTTAAAGTATTGATACTATGTATTTCAGAAATATATAACATAATTTGATAAACATATAACAAATTTTGCATTTCTATCTAATATGTTAAATGTATATAGTTTTTCAAAATTATTCTGGAGCATGCATGAAGATATTTTAAGAATCTGGTCATAGTATAACATGAAACCCATTAAACAGTGCTGATGGTCTGAACTTGAATATAAATTAGACATCTATGAACTATTTAGATACCACACTTATAAAAAGGGCTTCCCTCATAGCTCAGTCAGTAAAGAATCTGCCTCCAATGCAGGATACCTGGGTTCGATCCCTGAGTTGGAAATATCCCCTGAAGTTTGGAGAAGGAAATGTCAAATCCACTCCAATATTCTTGCCTGGAGAATACCATGGACAGAAGAGCCTGGCAGGCTACAGTCTATGGAGTCACAAGAGTCGAACATCACTTAGCAACTAAACCACCACACCCATTAAAAAAACAGTTAATATCGCTACAAAGATTCTAGAGCTCTGCATTTGTTTACTTATTATGTATTAATTGGTTGATTGACTTCCAGAGTTTTCCACTTTTGGAAGCAGAACCCTGGGATATTTTTTACTCTGTTTCAGTTTCCTGTTGAACTTGAAGTTAAAGTTGTAAATTTCTTTCTTCTTAGGGTGTCATATGCAAATGATAATCACTTTCAAGTGGAAATTGGGATTATGAGTTGTCAATTTATCTGTAAAATATTCCTTTTTCCATCAGAAGAAAGAATATCTCCAAATATGATGTACGTTTGGGCAAAATACATGATAAAATACTGTCAAGGGCTTTCCTTTAAATACCTGCTTTTGGGTGGGTGTCATGTATGAAATTATAAGTACCTACTTTTTATTGGCCAGTAGATGGCAAAATATAGCAGTGGCAGCATCAAAATATAAGTCCTAAGCCATGTTGCAATAAAATGACATTTCTTGGGCAGCAAATGCAAATAAATTGGGGCATTTGGAGAAGGCAATGGCACCCCACTCCAGTACTCTTGCCTGGAAAATCCCATGGATGGAGGAGCCTGGTGGGCTGCAGTCCATGGGCTCGCTAAGAGTCAGACACGACTGAGCAACTTCACTTTCACTTTTCACTTTCATGCATTGGAGAAGGAAATGGCAACCCACTCCAGTGGGTTCAGCCAACACTCCAGTGTTCTTGCTTGAAGAATCCCAGGGACTGGGGAGCCTGGTGGGCTGCCATCTATGAGGTCACACAGAGTAGGACACGACTGAAGCGACTTAGCATTAGCAAGCACCCAAATTCTAAGACAAAAAATAGTGAGAGGAAAATGAATTTTGTCTTTGCAGTTATAACACACAGACTTTACCACATATCTCTCGCTTGAATAGGGCACAGCTGCTTCTGTATTAAGTTATTTTTGCAGTATGAAGGAGAAAAATGCTGTGAAAGATGTGTGTGTCATTATTTCATGTTGAAAATGTTTTTCATTGTACACTTCTGAAAGGATTTACCACTTGAAAAATATGTCATGGTAAACCTGGAATATGGAGAGCTGGTGTGCTCTTTTCCTGTCAGATTAAGGTAAAAAAATCATGAGATTAAGCAGTTCAGGAGGGAAGAGTGGGTCCCTTAACACATTGACCTCACACCAGTAGTTTGACAGAGTCAGTACCCAAGGCTTGAATTTCATAATGTATAATCCACTGAAAAGAAAGTATAAATAAAGTCTCAGAAACAGCAGGAGCGGGAGGAAAAAGGTGTGGTGCTGCTTCTATAAAGCACTCTGTACCCTGTGTTCATGTCAGATCTACACAATGCTCATACAAGGAGAGTGAATGTTCACAAACTAAGATGTTAGAGTGCTCCAAGGCTATCTGTGGAATGTTAGAGGAACTTCAGTTCAGTTCAGTTCAGTCGCTCAGTCGTGTCCAACTCTTTGCAACCCCATGAATCGCAGCATGCCAGGCTTCCCTGTCCATCACCAACTCCTGGAGTACACTCAGACTCACGCCCATATAGTCAGTAATGCCATCCAGCCATCTCATCCTCTGTTGTCCCCTTCTCCTCCTGCCTCCAATCCCTCTCAGCATCAGAGTCTTTTCCAGTGAGTCAACTCTTTGCATGAGGTGGCCAAAGTATTGGAGTTTAAGCTTCAGCATTATTTCTTCCAAAGGAATCCCAGGGCTGATCTCCTTTAGAATGGACTGGTGGGATCTCCTTGCAGTCTAAGGGACTCTCAAGAGTCTTCTCCAACACCACAGTTCAAAAGCGTCAATTCTTCAGTGCTCAGCTTTCTTCACAGTCCAATTCTCACATCCATACATGACCACAGGAAAAATCAGCCTTGACCAGATGGACCTTAGTTGGCAAAGTAATGTCTCTGCTTTTGAATATGCTATCTAGATTGGTCATAACTTTTCTTCCAAGGAGTAAGTGTCTTTTAATTTCATGGCTGCAATCACCATCTGCAGTGATTTGGGAGCCCCCCCCCAAAATAAAGTCTGACACTGTTTCCACTGTCTCCCCATCTATTTCCCATGAAGTGATGGGACCAGATGCCATGATATTAGTTTTCTGAATGTTGAGCTTTAAGCCAACTGTTTCACTCTCCACTCAGGCTTAAAAGAAGCATCTGCCAATTTCTCCCAAGAACCTTTCATTCTCAGAAAATGTACAGCTGAGTCTTGTTTTAGGTAGTCATTAAAGGAGGCTAACAAAAGACCTTGAACCAAGACATACCATTAAAGTGAGACTTTTCTGTAGGTGAAGTAGATTGTTTCTTCACAGTGTGAATTAGAGGGATTTACAAGGACTCTGCTCCCCAAATGTACTTTTCTTTTACACACTCATACACCCCCACTCCAGGACACAGAGACATGAAGACAATGAGATTGTTTAAGTCTCTTTCACAACTCAGTTTTTGTGTTTTTATAATTAATCGTTTTCTCTGTGTAACACAATGTTCTTCCTCCTCAGTCTCATCTGATACCCACCTTATTCTTATCCTTTGAAACTTTATTTCTAAATTATCTATGGTGATATTTTTAAGGTTGTCATATTCATTAATCTCTTACCTTCAATTTTCCCTTTCTTCCAAATTAGACTATGCTACACAACCAACCACATAAGATTCCCCACTTTAAGTTTAACCACCTCCAGTTTTCCCTGCCAGAAATTTCCATTCAAAGTATCCTCAGAGTGTTTTGTTCACTACAAAGCTCCTGAATCTCTTGCTCATCTTTGAATTTTTGACAAATGTAAATCATTGTGGACTGACTACTTTGCTGTAGCAAACTTTGAATTCAAATGAAAAAGTAACAGGTTGTATGTTTTTTTGTCTTTATTTCTACATAATTCAAAAACAATCTGAGAAACATATGCATTTTGTAGATTAAGAATATTGGACATAAAGTCAAACAGTTTTTGTTTTTCCCCCAGGATGGCAGAGGGAAATTGGGAAAGAGAAAAACAAAGGGAAAGCTGTAAACTTACACAGGATGGGACTTAAATTTCAGGTCTATAAGAATTATTTTGCATTATTTTTACCTGACCTTCACAGAATTGTAAAATAGCTTTGACAGGATCCTTATCAGACAGTTCTGAAGTGGGTCCTTCAAGATCTCCACAACGCATAGTTTTCCACTGTAACATGCATTTTTCCTATGTACTCTTTAGCAAAACCTGAGTTTTGAGTAAGAAAAACAAGAAAAACTAGCTATGTGACAGGAGTTAGTAAGGGGTTCTCTTACCACATTGTTCTTGGGGGCACTCTTATTTCTTACAGATCTCATGCCCTTAGGTTACCTACACAGCCATCACCAGTGACTTTACTTGTTCAGTCCCAAATTGAAAGTGCTCTTATATTTTTATGAGGCAGGACAGATTTTGCTAGTTTTGCTTTTTTTTTTTTTTCTTTTCTAGAAATAAACTGAGAGAGAGTTAGTATAAGTATATTCTGATATATGGGGTATAGTACCTGGCTGGACCCCACATCAGAGAGCTCTAAGTTACATCCTCTTTACTTTAAAATTGGGCTTTCCTGATAGTTCAGTTGGTAAAGAATCCACCTGCAATGCAGAAGACCCCAGTTTGATCCCTGGGTCAGGAAGATCTGCTGGAGAAAGGATAGGCTACCCACTCCAGTATTCTTGGGCTTCCTTTGTGGAAGGAAGGTTCAGCTGGTGAAGAATCTGCTTGCAATGCAGGAAACCTGGGTTTGATCCCTGGGTTGGGAAGATCCTCTGGAGAATTGAAAGGCTACACGCTCCAGTATTCTGGCCTGGAGAATTCCTGGGGTTGTTAAGAGTCAGACATGACTGAGCAACTTTCAGTAAGTAACTTTCACTTACTTTAAAACATATGATTACGTTTATATCCATGGTTCCCTGTCAGGACCAGTGTCTTACTAAACACATTTTCATGGCACAATTTGTGTGTATTTGAAATAAAAGCAAGCCCACCCCTCAAATTAAAGAGAATAAGCTAACAAAAATGAGCACTAGTTGAATAAATGTGTCAAATATTAACAAATACATATTAATAAATTATGTTTGGCAATTGATGTTGCAATCTGGATGGTGTTTTGTCATGGTAAGTGACCCTCCTGTTCTGCCTTAGTTTGCTAATTGCTGTATCTACTCATTAGAGTTTATATTACTGCTTATAGGTATAGTCATCTGGTATGTTATTATAATAGAAAATTTTTTTTAATCTCCAGTTCTCCATCAGTGATGTGCAGTCAAACAGAGTTTCAGAATCTGACCAGTACTATTTACCGGTATGAAATTCTTCTCTTTTCTCTTTCCTTTTTGATGTATTATATAGTTTAGCTCTCTCCCAAGGCTTTGAAGGAATAATCTCCATTTAATTGCATTAGATGATTGCCACCTAGGTTCCTTCCAGCCTAGCAGGTTGCTGAGTAACTTTCATTCTTTCTCGCTGCCTCTCTTGTGGACTTCTGCTTTTGTGAAGATAAGAGATTTTCTCAATAAGACTAGTAAATGCTACTACAAATGTCAGGTTGTAGTGGTATGTTATTGGAATCATTTTTCTGTTCTAATACCTCAGCTTGTGAGGTCATTAACCATTACATGTAGAACTTCACTGCAGGCTGATCCTCACTAAAGATCACTTTGTAGAAATCATTGCTTGACATAATTTAGTGTTGGATAGTGAGCATAAGCAGAACTGAGGTTTGTTTTTCAACAAAAGGTTACATGCTTCAGCAAAAACTTCATCACATTATATACAGTACACACTTAATTCATAAATTTATTAAATATTACTATGCAAGTTATGTTTAATTTTCTCCTTTGGGTCCTGTGAAGTATGTAAAACATTTTATAATGAGCTTTTAGTAAAATAATGGAGAAGATATATTTTAAAAATTACTGTAAGTCAAGGCAACATATTTTGTACTGTAAGAACACTATTTATTAACCCTAAAGACTGTGGGTCTCCAGGAAGAGAAAGATCATATCTTTATATAGTGCATGATTTGAGTAAGTGTCTATGATGGGTGAGATTTTGAGAGAGAGAATGTTGTTGAGAGAGAGAATGTTGTAAATGGAAACACTGTATTGCAGCTGGTAAATCTCAAGAGATGTCTAGAGAAATGGAAGTCATTTTGTTGTAGGTAGGTTCTGTCTGGGAGGGTGATAGGCTATTGTGTTTCTAAACAGAGGAGAGGAGATGGGGGAGGAACTTTCAGTGACATACTGAGGAATTTATATATTTTTTACATAGGCAATATGGTGACACTGAAACATTTAAAGCAAACAACTGGCATAATGTGTCATTATTATATTTTAGAAAAATTAGTCTGTTGGTTATGGGCAGGATGGATTATAAAGGGTCGGCATGAGAACTGAGCAAATGAGTCCAAGTTAAGGGAAGGTATGATAGTTTCAGAATATGATATTTGTATTCTCTCTCATTTGATTATCTCTCTAACAATGCCATACATTTTCACATATTATCATTTTGAATCTATTTGAGAAACCAAATAAATAGGTTAATTAAAATAAAAAAAATAAAAGTATTTGACATGGCATTTTTTGAAGAAATATGGTAAAAATTGAGAGGTTGATTTGGATGGCTACATATTTTGAATTTTTTAGATTAACTGAGGTATAGTTTATTTACAGTATTATATTTTGAAGGCATACAGTGCAGTGATTCACAGTGTTTAAAGATTATACTTCCTTTATAGTTATTATTAAATATATGCTTTATTCCCTGTGTTGTACAATATATCCTTATAGCTTATTGTATACATGATAGTTTGTGCCATTTTGTCCCCCGCCCCTATTCTGCCCCTTTTCCCTTCCCTCTCCACACTGCTAACCACTAGTTTGTTCTCTCTCTATGTGAGGATGTTTCTTTTTTGTTGATCAAAAGTTTGTTGCATTTTTTAAAAAGCCACAGGTAAATGATATCATACAGTATTTGTCTTTCTCTATTTGACTTATTTCAGCATGATACTCTCCAGGCCCATCCATGTCATTGCAAATGGCAAGCTTTCTTTTTTAATGGCTGAGTAGTATTGTTGTGTGTGTGTGTGTGTGTGTGGGCATGTGAACATCACATCTTCTTCCATATGTTGGAAATGTTAAATAATGCTGTTATAAACATTGACAAAGACATTATTTGGCCAACAAAGCCTGTATCATCAAAGCTATGGATTTTCCTGTAGTCATGTATAATGTGAGTATTGGATCATAAAACTGAGTGATAAAGAATTGGTGCTTTCTAATTGTGGTTTTGGAGAAGACTCTTGAGAGTCCCTTGGACTGCAAGGAGAGAAAACCAATCAATCCTAAAGGAAATCAACCCTGAGTGTTCATTGGAAGGAGTGATGCTGAAGATGAAACTCCAGCACTTTGGCCACTTGATGTGAAGAGCCAACTCATTAGAATAGACCCTAATGATGGGGAAGATTGAAGGCAGGAGAAAGGCATGACAGAGGGTGAGATGATTGGATGGCATCATTAACACAATGGACATGAGTTTGTGCAAGCTTAGGAGGTGATGAAGGACAGAGAAGTTGTGCTGCTATCCATGGGATCACAAAGAGACATGACTGAGCAACTGAACAAATGAATATTGGGGGGTGTGTATCTTTTCAAATTAGTGTTTTTGTTATTTTTCAAGTATATACTGAAGAGTAGAATTGCTGGGTTCTATGGTAATTCTTTTTAGTTTTTTGAGAAATTTCCGTAAAGTTTTCCACGGTGGCTGCATCAATTTGTATTCCCACTAGCAGTGTACCAGGGTTCCCTTTTTGAACATCCTTGACAGCATATTTGTATTCTTTTTGCTTCCCTCTCATCACCCAAGCTGTATGCTCTAGGGACTCCCTCTTTGAGGGAGGCCTTCATTCTTATGTTGCGACATGATGCCATTGTGGGCTTGATTGCCCCTAGTCTGATTGGTTGCCAGGCCCTGCCTTGTGCAGAGGCTGCCAGCTGCTGGTTAGCAGGGCCTGATCACTAGCCAGCCGATTGCAAACCTTTTGGGGGATCTGGGGCTAATGCCGGTTCACTGGTGGTTGGAATCACAGTTAAGAAAATTCTAAGGCTGTGGTTCGCCTATTGATGGGTGAAGGCAGGTCTTAAGGTTAGTGACAGGCTACTGTTGGGCAGAGCTGATTCCTGGAGTCTGGGTTCAAGGCTGAGGAATTTCAGAGCAGGTGTCGGATCACTGGTGGGTGGGGCAAGTCTCTAACACAATCATGTAGGGGGATACGCAATCTCTTGAAGCTTGTGTTAGCCTGCTAGTGGGCAGGGCCATAACCCAAGTGATCCCAGGGCAGTGTCTGGCCTGCTGTGTGTATGCTGGGTCTACAGGCTATTAGACTGTGGTTTTCTTGCATCTGGTTTCTGCCTTCTGGTAGAAGAGGCTGGTCCAAAGGCTAGAGTGGGATTCCTGCCCACTGGTGGGTGGACACAGGTCCTGGTTCTCTGGTGGGCAGTAGGGTATGTAGAGGCATATCTGGAAGTGGCCGTGGGCTCAGGAAATCTTTAGCCAGCCTGTCACCTAATGGGTGAGGCTTGTGTATGTTAGTTGCCTGGCCTGAGGCATCCCAGAACTGATGCCTATAAGCTCTTAGGTAGGACCAGCTCCTGTGACTAATGAACTAGTCAAAGGATTTCACAATGGTACCCACCAGCACCAGTGTCCACACGGTAGAAAAAGAGCTCCCCAGAATGGCTGCCATCAGTGTAAATATCCCTGGGGTCAGCTGTAGCTGCCTCTCACCTCCCTGGGAGACACTGCAAACAGGGAGTCAGCAAATAGATCTGGCCCAAGCTCCTATAAAATTGCTTCTTTCATTCTGGGTCCTGGAGGTTGTGAGCCTTTATGAATCCCCCTTTAAGAGTAAACACTATATTTCCCTCAGTCCTTTGGGACTCTAGAAACTAAGCCCTCTGGCTTCAAACTCAAATGATCCAAGAGCTTATCTTCTTAGTACAGAGTCCTTGGGCTTGGAGCCCAACATGGATCCCAGAATTCTCCTTCCTTTGGAAGAACCTCTGCAATATATTTATTCTCTTGATTGTGAGTTGCCCAGCCTGGGGTATGGGACTTCATTACATTGTGAGTATAATACCTCCTACCCATCTTGTGGTTCCTTCTTTATGTCTTAATTGTAGAGGATTTGTTCAAGTAGGTTTCTCTCTTTCTTATCTATGGTTGTTTTGCAGATAGTTGTGATTTTGTTGTGTTCATGAGAGAAGGTGAAGTTGAGGTCTTTCTATTCTGCCATCTTGGCTAATTTCCCACACATTTTGATTTTAGATGTCAGAGAAGAGTATGGCAAAAATAGAAAGTTATCTGAAATGTGCTTAGAAGGCAAAATAATCAGTTTTAGACCTGCTGAAACTGGGTGTCCTAGGGCACCTACTGCAATGTTTGCACTTAGAAATATTGCTAGAATCTAAGTAGTGCAAAGCATTAATAATAAAAATTTGAATGTTTTCAACATAGACTTTAACATTGAATTTATGAGACTATATTAAATTATGTAGTGACATAAATTTACACACATTTACACATACATTTCCTTTTGAGCTTCAAATACAACCATGTATATGAAAATATTACCTCATTCTTTTGCACTACTCAAATGAGAGTTTTTGATAACTTAAAAACATCTATGCCATCTGTGAAAAACAACTTGCCAACTAAATCCATTGAGTAATCAGATTTTCAGTTTGGGAAAGGAAGAGTAAACTGCTCAGGAGAACACATTGTTTTCAAATATTTAAATGTGTTACAGGAAAGAAATCATTAAGATAAAAGAATCATATATATTCTTTACTATATTATAGACTTTCAGAAATCATGAGCAGCATTTTACATGTAGATCTGGCATACTAGTTGAAATACCTTGAGTAATTATAAAATATTTGTTGATTGGATAAATAATTATGTTTTTCAAATACTCTTTCCAATATATGTGATAGCAGGTAAAGAGCTAAAGATGTAAAGGCTGTTAGACATGAGTTAGAAGACTGATTATGACATTAATTACGGAAAAGTAACTATTAAACAAATGTTGTAGTTATTTCATATATTTATTGATAATAAAATAATGCTTGTTAATAAAATAATGAAAATATAGTTGATAGTAAGTTTAAGATGAAACCAACTCTGTTTGATAATGTGAATAGATAGGAACTCACTGATCTCTCCATTCTGGCCTCATTCTACTTCTCAAGAGGAGGTAACTAGCTATGTATTGACCATATAAACTATGTGAAATACAACACTATAAACTATGGAAAATTCATCAAATGATGGGAATACCAGACCGCTTAACCTGCCTCATGAGAAATCTGTATGCAGGTCAGGAAGCAACAGTTAGAACTGGACGTGGAACAACAGACTGGTTCCAAATAGGAAAAGGAGTACAACAAGGTTACATGTTGTCACCCTGCTTATTTAACTTCTATGCAGAGTAAATCATGAGAAATGCTGGACTAGAAGAAACACAAGCTGTATTCAAGATTGCTGGGAGAAATATCAATAACCTCAGATATGCAGATGACAACACCCTTATGGCAGAAAGTGAAGAGGAGCTAAAGGGCCTCTTGATGAAGGTGAAAGAGGAGAGTGAAAAAGTTGGCTTAAAGCTTGAACCAGAGATCAAATTGCCAACATCTGCTGGATCATGGAAAAAGCAAGAGAATTCCAGAAAAACATCTATTTCTGCTTTATTGACTATGCCAAAGCCTTTGACTGTGTGGATCACAATAAACTGTGGAAAATTCTGAAAGAGATGGGAATACCAGACCATCTAACCTGCCTCTGAGAAAGCTGTATGCAGGTCAGGAAGCAACAGTTAGAGCTGGACATGGAACAACAGACTGGTTCCAAATAGGAAAAGGAGTATGACAAGGCTGTATATTATCACCCTGCTTATTTAACTAATATGCAGAGTACATCATGAGAAATGCTGGACTGGAAGAAACACAAACTGGAACCAACATTGCCGGGAGTAACATCAATCACCTCAGATATGCAGATGACATCACCCTTATAGCAGAAAGTGAAGAGAAAACAAAAAGCCTGTTGATGAAAGTGAAAGAGGAGAGTGAAAATGTTGGGTTAAAGCTCTACATTCAGAAAACGAAGATCATGGCAGCCAGTCCCATCACTTCATGGGAAATAGGTGGTGAAACAGTGGAAACAGTGTCAGACTTTATCTTTTGGGGCTCCAAAATCGCTGCAAATGGTGACTGCAGCCAAGAAATTTAAAAAATGCTTACTCCTTGGAAGGAAAGTTATGACCAACCTAGATGGCATATTCAAAAACGGAGACATCACTTTGCCGACTAAGATCCATCTAGTCAAGGTTACGGTTTTTCCTGTGGTCATCTACGCATGTGAGAGTTGGACTGTGAAGAAGGCTGAGTGCTGAAGAATGGATGCTTTTGAACTGTGGTGTTGGAGAAGACTCTTGAGAGTCCCTTGGACTGCAAGGAGATCCAACCAGTCCATTCTGAAGGAGATCAGCCCAGAGATTTCTTTGGAAGTAATGATATTAAAGCTGAAATTTCAGTACTTTGGCCATCTCATGCGAAGAGTTGACTCACTGGAAAAGACACTGATGCTGGAAAGGATTGGGGGCAGGAGGAAAGAGGACGACAGAGGATGAGATGGCTGGATGGCATCACTGACTCAATGGACGTGATTCTGAGAGAACTCCGGGAGATGGTGATGGACAGGGAGGCCTGGCGTGTTGCAACTCATGGGGTCGTGAAGAGTTCGACACGACTGAGTGACTGAACTGAACTGAACTTATTAAAGTAGGACTGGGACTAGTGTTTTTCTTTTCTTCCTTTTTATTTTTTTTTCTTTTTGTGCTTAGAAACTAGACATCAATCATGTTTTAAATAATAAATTTCTTCAAGAAATTTGAACTGAGCCTTGAAGGATAGGGTATTATGAAAACTAAAACTAAGGGCTAGAGAATACCATTTCCCCATGAGAGAGAGGAACACACAGGCAAAGTCCTAGAGACAGAAGCATCAAGACTGAGTTGCTGACCACGATAAAGTTTAGTGTGGCTGTCTCTGTATCTTGATAAAGGTCCTAAAGTAAAATATAATTGTTGCTTTCTTACCATCACAAATGTATTTTCCTCTATAGAAAAAAAAAAATTCTCTGATTTCAAAGGGGCAGGAGAAGTATGCGACATGAGTAATAAAATGTCCTTTGATCAGACTTAATTAGTAAGTCCTGATTACAGGATCTAGTAAATGCAGGTCTCTGTCTGTGATAGGGCCACTAGGGAACATTTTTTATTGAGAAATCTGAGAATACCTTTCATAATATAAATGATAAAATTGTAGCATCTTTTGTGATGTAAATTGCTGTTCTTCAAATTCCTACTATTTCCTCTTAAGAATTTGCCATTCATGTATTTATTGATGTGTTTTTGGTATTATTTAAATTTCAGGTTATTTCAGATAATGCAGTTTTAATTTATTCTGTGGAATTCCAGAATTGAGTGAATGATTGCTATTCTTTGAACATTCTATGTCTTTCACTTTCATGATCATATCTGTAAGGATTCTGTCCCCTTTAAGAGTAAATGTAATCCTCAAAGTCATTCCACTCATTCTGCTCATCCTTTTGCAGATGTCTGTCCATATTCTATCCATCTGATGATTTTCTCTAGAATAACTACAGAGCTACAAAATGGGATATAAGACCCTTTTCCTCTAACTATCTAAGAGAGAGGAGAAGAAAGGTGTAGAAAGCTTAGTAGACCTTTGTCATCATTTGTGAACTAAGACATGCTTTAATTTAAAAGTAAAATGCAATTGTATTTGGTATCCATTGTGTGAAAGTCATCATTTTAAAACTATACATTAATAGGACAGAGAGAGAAGCACTTTTTTGATCACATTGACAAAGTTCAATCATAATGATGATTTAATTAAGCTATTATATAATATACTGTCCCCATTTCCAACTTAACCAGTATCCCACTAAGCCATTCAGGTATAAGCTATATCAAATCCCTTTTGATTATACACTAGAAGTGACAAACTGATTGAAGGAATTAGACCTGATAGAGTACCTGAAGAAATATGGATAGAGGTTCATAACTTTGGACAGCAGGCGGTAACCTAAACCATACCCAACAAAAAGAAAGGCAATAAGGTTGTCTGAGGATGCCTTAAAAAAAAATGAGAAAAGAGAAGCAAAAGGCAAAAGAAAAACGGAAAGATATACCCATTTGAATGCAAGTTATTAGCAAGGAGAGATAAGAAAGCCTTCTTAAGCAAACAGTGCAAATAAATAGAGTAAAACAATAGAATGGGAAAGACTAGTGATCTCTTCAAGAAAATTAGTGATACCAGGGGAACATTTCATGCAAAGATGGGCACAATAAAGGACAACAATGATACGGACCTAACAGAAGTAGACAATATCAAGAAGAGGGGGCAAGAATACACAGAGGATCTATACAAAAAAGATCTTCATGACCCATATAACCAAGATGGTGTGATCACTCACCTAGAGCCAGACATCCTGGAATGCGAAGTCAAGTGGGTCTCAGGAAGAATCGCTATGAGCAAAGCTAGTGGGGTTAATGGAATTCTAGTTGACCTATTTCAAATCCTAAAATATGATGCTGTGATGCTGCACACAATATGCCAGCAAAATTGAAAAACTCAGCAGTGGCTCCAGGACTGGAAAAGATCAGTTTTCATTCCAATCCCAAAGAAGGGCAGTGTCAAAGAGTGTTCAAACTACCACACATTTGTTCTCATTTCACATGCTAGCAAAATAATGCTCAAAATCCTTCAAGCTAAGTTTCAACAGTATGTAAACTGGGAACTTTCAAATGGGCAAGGTGAATTTTTAAAAAGTAGAGGAACAAGAGATCAAATGGCCAATATTCATTGGATCATATAAAAAGCAAGGAGATTCCAGATAAACATCTAGTTCTGCTGCATTGACTATGCAAAAACCTTTGACTGTTTTGCTCACAACAAACTGTGGATAATTCTGAAAAAGATGGGGATATCAGACCATCTTACTTGTCTCCTGAGAAACCTGTATGCTTCTCAAGAAATAACAGACAGAATCGGACATGGAAAAACAGAGTGGTTCAAAACTGGGAAAGCAGTATGATAAGGCTGTACATTGTCACTCCACTTATTTAATTTCTGTGTAGAGTACAGTATGTGAAATGCGGGCTGGATAACTCACAAGATGGAATCAAGATTACTGAGAGAAATATTCACCTCAGATATGCAGATGACACTACCCTAATGGCAGAAATCAGAGGAACTAAAGAACCTCCTGAAAGTTAAGAGAAGAGTGAAAAAGTTGGCTGTTAACTGAACATTCAAGAAACTTAAGATCACGGCATCTTTTCCCATCACTTCCTGGCAAACAGATTGGCCGGGGGTGGGGGGGGGGATGGAAAGAGTAATATGTTTTATTGTGGAATCCAAAATCAATGGGGAGAGTGACTCAGCATGGAATTAAGTGATTTTTGCTCTTTGGAAGAAAAGCTATGACAAACCTAGACCACCTGTTAAAAAGCAGAAGCATCACTTTGTCAACAAAGGTCTGTATAGGCAAAGCTATGACCTTATATGTGAGAGCTGGACCATAAACAAATCTGATAGTCAAATAATTCATGCTCTTGAATTGTCATGCTGGAGAAGTTTCTTGAGAGTCCCTTGGACAGCAAGGAGACAAAACCAATCAATTCTAAAGGAAATCAACCCTGAATATTCATTGGAAGGACTGATGCTGAAGCTGAAGCTAAAGCTCCAATCCTTTGGCCACCAGATATGAAATGTTGACTCATTAGAAAAGACCCTGATGCTGTAAAGATTGAAGGCAGGAGGAAAAAGGAGTGACAGATGATGAGATGGTTGGATGGCATTATAGTCTCAATGGACATGAATCTGAGCAAACTCTCTGAGATACTGAAAGACAGGATGCCCGGTTGTTCTGTAGTCAATGGGGCCTCAACGATTTAGACATACATGAGCAACTGAGCAACAAAACTTTTTGTATTTCTGTGATTAGGTTCTCAGGTTTCCTAGTAGCCCTGAGATAGATCAACAAGAGTCTAGTGCAAGTTTTCATATTCTAAGAACCGTAGTTTTTTACAAAAGTGATAGATTATTCTATTAGTAGTTCCAATCTTATACCCTAGTAATGCAATTAATCTTCTTACATTGATACTTTTAAAATATTTAATAAAAGTTGAAACCCCTCCATCTGTCCAGAAAAGTTTAAGCAAGATGGTTGAAAATTCAGAAAGGTCCACTGATGGCTTCACTGCCTACACGCCACATGGCTCCGGGAGGCACTGGTGTTGCAGATGCAATGTATAATGTGAAAAGCACCCTCTGTAGTTCTACAATGAAGAAATCGTTTTCTCAGGTTATCCAGAGCCTCAATTCACTTGAGTTGCTCAGTTGTTTCCAATTCTTTGTGATCTCATGGACTGCAGCACGCCAGGTTTCCCTGTCCATCACCAATTCCCAGAGCTTACTCAGGCTCATGTTCATTGAGTCTCTGAAGCCAGTCTGTCAGCTCCTTTTCCTGCTACCTTCAATCATTCCCAACATGAGTTCAGTTCAGTTCAGTCACTCAATCCTGTCCTACTCTTTGTGACCCCATGAACTGCAGCACACCAGGCCTCCATTGTCCATCATCAACTGCTGGAGTCTACCCAAGCCCATGTCCATTAAGTCGGTGATGCTATCCAACCATCTCATCCTCTGTCATCCCCTTTTAAATTGCAATCAATCTTTCCCATTATCAGAGTGTTTTTAAATGAGTAAGCTCTTTGCATCAAGTGGCCGAAGTATTGGAGTTTTAGCTTCAACGTCAGTCCTTCCAATGAACACCAGGACTGATCTCCTTTAGGATGGACTGGTTGGATCTCCTTGCAGTCCAAAGGACTCTCAAGAGTCTTCTCCAACACCACAGTTAAAAGCATCAGCTCTTCGGTGCTCAGCTTTCTTTATAGTCCGGCTCTCACATCCATACACACAGACTGGAAAAACCGTAGCTTTGACTAGATGTACCTTTGTTGGCAAAATAATGTCGTTGCTTTTTAATATGCTGTCTAGGCTGGTCATAACTTTCCTTCTAAATAGTAAGTGTCTTTTAATTTCACAGCTGCAATCACCATCTGCAGTGATTTTGGAGTCCAGAAGAATAAAGTCAGCCAGTTTCCCCATCTTTTTGCCATGAAGTGGTGTGACTGGATGCCATGAATGTTGAGCTTTAAGCCAACTTTTCCACTCTCCTCTTTCACTTTACTCAAAAGGCATTTTACTTCTTCTTCACATTCTGCCACAAGGGTGGTATAATCTATATGTCTGAGGTTATTGATATTTCTCCTGACAATCTTGATTCCAGTTTGTGTTTCTTCCAGCCCAGCATTTCTCATGATGTACTCTGCATAGAAGTTAAATAAACAAGGTGACAATATATAGCCTTGGCATACTTCTTTTCCTATTTGGAACCAGTCTGTTGTTTCATGTTCAGTTCTAACTGTTGTTTCCTGAACTGCATACAGGTTTATCAAGAGGCAGGTCAGGTGTTCTGGTATTCCCATCCCCTTTTGAATTTTTCATAGCTTATTGTGATCCACACAATCAAAGGCTTTGGCATAGTCAATAAAGCAGAAAAAGATGTTTTACTGGAACTCTCTTGCTTTTTCGATGATCCAGTGGATGTTGGAAATTTGACCTCTGGTTCCTCTGCCTTTTCTAAAACCAGCTTGGACATCTGAAGTTCATGGTTCAAACATTGCTGAAGCCTGGCTTGGAAAATTTAGACCATTGCTTTACTAGCTTGAGAAGTGAGTGCAATTGTGTGGTAGTTTGAACAATCTTTGGCGTTGCCTTCCTTTGGGATTGGAATGAAAACTGACCTTCTCCAATCCTGTGGCCACTGCTGAGTTTTGCAAATTTTGCTGAAATCTTGAGTGCAGCACTTTCACAGCATTATCTTTTAGGATTTGAAACAGGTCAAGTGGAATTCCATCACCTCCACTGGCTTTATTCATAGTGATGCTTCCTAAGATCCACTTGACTTCACATTCCAGGATGCCTAGCACTAGATGATTATCAGTGATCACATCATCATGATTATCTGGGTCATGAAGATCCTTTATGTACAGTTCTTCTGTGTATTCTTGCTACCTCTTCTTAATATCTTCTGCTTCTATTAGGTCCATAGCATTTCTGTCCTCTATTGAGCCCATATTTGCATGAAATGTTCCCTTGATTCTAATTTTCTTGAAGTGATCTCTAGTCTTTCCATTTCTATTGTTTTCCTCTATTTCTTTGGACTGATGGTTGAGGAAGGCTTTCTTATCTCTCCTTGCTATTCTATGAAACTCTGCCTTCAAATAAATATATCACTTATATTCTTCTTTGCTTTTCACTTCTCTTCTTTTCACAGCTAATTGTAAGGTCTACTCAGACAGCCATTTTGCTTTTTTTCATTTTTTTTTTTGTTGATTCCTGTCTCCTGTCATGAACCTCCATTTATAGTTCATCAGGCACTATGTCTATCAGATGTAATCACATAAATCTATTTCTCATTTTCATTGTGTTATCATAAGAGATGTGATTTAGGTCATACCTGAATAGTCTAGTGGTTTCCCCCACTTTCTTCAACTTAAGTCTGAATTTGGCTATAAGGAGCTCATGATCTGAGTGACAGTCAGCTCCCAGTCTTGTTTTTGAAACTGTATAAACTTTCTCCATATTTGGCTGCAATGAATGTAATCAATCTGATTTCAGTCTTGACAATCTGGTGATGTCCATGTGTAGAATTTCCTCTTGTGTTGTTGGAAGAGGGTGTTTGCTATGACCAGTGTGTTCTCTTGGCAGAAATCTGTTAGCCTTTGCCCTGCTTCATTCTGTACTGCAAGTCTAATTTTGCCTATTAGTCCAGGTGTTTTTTGATTTCCTGCTTTTGTATTCCAGTCTCCTATAATGAAAAGGACATCTTTTGGGGGTGTTAGTTCCAGAAGATCTTATATGTCTTCAGACAACCATTTAAACTTAGGTTCTTCAGCATTACTGGTCAGGGCATCAGTTCAGTTCAGTTCAGTCGCTCAGTCATGTTGGACTCTTCGCAACCCCATGAATTGCAGCACGCCAGGCCTCCCCGTCCATCTCCAACTCCCGGAGTTTACTCAGACTCAGGTCTATCGGGTGAGTGATGCCATCCAGCCATCTCATCCTCTGTGGTCCCCTTCTCCTCCTGCCCCCAATACTTCCCAGCATCAGAGTCTTTTCGAATGAGTCAACTCTTC
>SJYC01002611.1:0-22084 GCA_006408675.1 Madoqua kirkii
TTGTTTTGCCACATGTTTAAAATACTTGACAAGGAAAAATATGAATAGATGAGGATGGAAAGGAAAAAAAAATACAATTAAGATTACTTTAGTTGTTTTAAAATCTAGGTCATCTTTGTCATATAATTAACCCCATTAATAAATACAATTAGTGTTAATGTGATAAGCCAAAAAGAACTCTATAATACTTAGCCTCTGCTAATATCTTAAATAAAACTCCCATTATCTTCACCTGTCAGGACAAGAAAAGCATGGTCCTAAAATCATATTCTATTCCTGACATGGCAAAATACTTGAAAGGACATAACCCTTGCATTTAACCAGATTATTTCCAGCAATGTGCCTGCATGAACCAAGGTTACTTTGTTGAATTTCTGTAGCTACAAAAGTACTGTACCACTGTCCTTTGAATTATTGTATGTTTATCACTTACATAATGAAAAGACACAGACAAATTTAAGTCTAATAAAGAAATCAAGTGTCAAACTCTGGCTTAATATTAATAATGATAAATTATATATAGATACAGAAATTCAAACTTGACTCCTCTGATCTTTCGCTCACTCCCACTTTTGGAAGCAGAATATCATCCTGGAAATGGTAACTGAAGTAATCCAATTGTTTAGACCAAAAAATGAATTGTGAACCTTAGCAGAAAGCTAATTATACTTTCATAGTCATTATCTGGATAAAACAGAATAGCTAGATGACAAATTTGTGGAGGTGAGATTTTTGACATTGTGCTAAATCTGGACATTTTGCATGTGTACTTAAGTATATGTGTTCATTTTTGTAAGATCATGAATCTCTAGTCATCATATTTAATTTTCTTTTCCTCTTGAATCACTTCCTCCCAAGCACAACAAATTGGCTCAGTGCTTGACTTACATTACTATGATGGCCATTACTTGTATCTGATTTGCAAAAATTCTTGATCATTTCCAGATCTATAAAAAAATAGTGCTGACAGTTTACCATGTCAAAACTCCAACTCTGTTATTAACATGTCCTGCCAGATGTCCCCAGTAATGTTGTGACTACAAAATGCTCTCTTCCTAATTTTAGAATGGAAGAACATTAACCCTTACCATAGTACCCCAGTGGAAATGAGGCACAGGACAAATGAGGGTTTTTTTTGTTTGTTTGTTTGTTTGTTTTGCCATTATAAAGTGTTGTCTAAAATGAAAACCTTGAAATTGAAAGGCAAGAATGTCTTACTCCATGTTTAGTAAAATAATTGTAACAAAATTCCTGTTGGTTTAGTTGCTAAGTCATGTCTTACTCTTGCAACCCCAAAGACTGTAGCCTGCCAGATTCTTCTGTTCATGAGATTTCCCAGGCAAGAATACTGGAGTGGGTTACCATTTCCTTCTCCAGATAGTCATGTTCTTTTCCTATTTTATATAAAAAATATCTTTTTGCATTATCAAACAATAACTTACCCATTGAGAGACTGTTGAAGTTCAACACTGTTTGTTTTGAGATCAGTGTAATAGCTACCTATCAGACAGAGGAATGATTTTGTCCTTCTAAAAGATTAAAGTAGAAGTGATGGATTTTTTTTCTGGAAGTTACATTTAAGAATTTATTATAATTACTCTAATTTTTCATGTTCCAATGCAAAAAACTACATCATCAAAATTCAGGAAGAATACTAAATCACAGAACTTTTAAAAAGTTGCTTAAAAAAAAAAAAGATGATCAACTTAATCAACCTTAGGCTTCCTTAAGTTTTTTATTTATTGAAGAGAAAGAATCATGTATTCATTGTGATAGGCATGTTCAGTGAATGAGACAGAGCATTCAGCTTTTTATTTCTGAGCATATTTTAGTTCATTCTGAATGATTTCAGTTAGATTTTGCTCAATGGGTAATAAATATAAGAAATAAGGAGGAACATAAGGCAATTAAGGCAAATGATATAAATAAGTTTAAGAGGAAATTAGGCATTTTCATTGCAAAAGAATGTTACACAGAAAATAGTTTGAGTACAAAGATAAGGGCAGAAGGTGAAGCTGATTTATTACATGGAGGCAGGAAAAGGGGACATGTGGCCATTTTTCTACCGTGTAGTTCTTATGTCTCACTGGGAGAACCTGTATTTTAAGATAATTATGTACAGTCATGAAAATGGTAACAGCTGCATTTTGGCAACTCAGCGTGCAAATTACTAGCGCTACTCAGGCCATGTAGGCATGAATTGATGAGACATTTGAGAGAGAAGGACTGTCAACAGCTTCTGGTTGGAAGACCTAAAGAGCACTGAGAAAGTTACTGAGATGGTGATGACCTAGTGCTGTCTGCAAAGACCCCTGAGTCCAAAAAAAATGGAGTCATAGTCATAAAGTAGCAGAGTTCACACATTTGCCATTGTTACATTACCTACTTTCTCATATAGGATATATTTTCTTTAAGTTTCGTTTATTGGATTTAATATGATATCAGTTTGAAACAGCTGCAAATGGTATATAATTAGGTCAGAATGCTTTGTTTTCAGAATTCTCAATTGCTTACATTGGCTTATGAAAAGGTCATTGTGAGAAAAGGGATCTGAATATCAAAGAGATTCCAGCTGGTTAGCTATTATTCTAATTATGTGATGGAATCAGCTATTTCCCTGCCAATATCTAAAGTTACTTATGGAAAAGTTATTCAGAGATACTGTGAATATACTCTTTTTATATTCTTTTCATCACATGTCGTAAATCCATTTTTCAACTTCTCTGTATCTTTAGAACTTCCTGCTGAATAATGTCTATCTATACATTCTCTCAACAGTAGTTATTGTGGGGCTATGATATACCTGTCACTATGTATAATCCTCATTATCAGGGAATCTGTAGTCTATTTTGGGAGATGAATTATACAGTAATTATAAAGCACAAGATGAACCCCTCCAAGCATATAATTCTAGTTACATTTTCTACACTTTTTTAGAAGCTCGGTATTTAAAATCATGAAAAATCAGAATCTGTTTTCTTCTCTGTTTTATATCACCTATAATACTCAAATTTGCATTTTCTTCTAATCTTCATAAAGGAAAAAGATGAAAAACAAAGCTCAGGACTTTCCTTGATACATGCTACTGAGCTTTAGGTGTTGCTCTGTGACTTTCATTAAACTTAAATTAAAAATAACTGTCACATGAACCACCAATTAACATGTAGGAGTGTTTTAAGGTTTACTTGAAGAAAGGCAGGAGAAATTAATATTTCTTAAAAATCAATTCAGTAAACAGGTAATTGACAGAAGGTTGACTGCGGGTCTTACAATATAGGCGATGATTTGGTAGTGGGCAGAGCAGAAGATGAGCTCCACATTCCTTATCATAACACACAATTACTTTGAGTTCTTATAATGGTAGGACTTATTGGGAGAATGCTGGAATAACTACGTTAGTAAGATGACAAGGCTATTTATTTTATTTGTTTCAGGACTTTGGCTGATAATATCAGTATATAACCCTGAAAGTAAGTTTAAGACCTGTCTTCAAATGTGATTTTTTTTTTCTGTTATTCTCTTTCTAATCTGATTAAAATAATGTCTTCATTGTCTAACTCCCTCATCTTTGAGTTTTTCATGAACTCTATTTCTGGAATTCCATTCCTCTTCTTGTCTGCCAATCAGATCTCTTTCAACCTTTGGTCCATCCTCCTTGAAACTCACAGCATTGGTTTCTGCTTTGTTCTTGTCTTCTTTTACTTCTTGGTGATCCCCAGAAGTTTATGTCTGGAATTCCCTCAATCTTTCTAGGAAACAGATATATAGATTACTTAAAGACCTACTTTTTGAAGTTCTATGTTTGTAAGAATTTGCTTTGAGTATATAATTCATATATAAATAACAATATATTATATATGCAAAATAGATGGTTATTCATAGTTAAGTAACTCCTATAAAATAGCATACATTTTCTTTAACAGTAACAAATTGCATCCATGGTATCTATAAAGCATAAAATGGCTGAAGGTAGAGTTATACCATATGATAGGCAATCACTTGTGCTGGAGAGATACAAGTTCCTGAGGGACATACCATGGGCCATGCCTGGCAAAACCAGCCTGGCAAGAATTTATACATAATAATACATACATACAAGTGAATTTCTGCTTATCTCTCAATACCCTGTCAATTACTTGCTCATCTGAGAAAGACCCTTTAGATCTTGACCACAACTCTAGGGAATAATTACTAGATTCTTATTTTACTGTTCTATCTTGCACATAGCTTTAGAAAAGAGCAAAGTACATTTACTGAAATTGCTTATTACTTCCTTGTTAATTCAATAAAAGTCTGAGATCATAAACCAGACCTTTATTTGCTTAGTATAAATCAGTATTCAAAATATTTACTTATTAAATTAGAAAAGCAATTTTGAAAAGCATTTTATTACTTACATATTTTATGTTTTCCCTGACTTTAGGTATATATTAAAAAAAATGAGTTAAAACTAAGTGGGATTAAAGTATTCATATGATTTGAAAATTATTACTATTTCTGTGCATTATATTTCCCCTTCTAAGATGATAAAGATAATGTGAAGAGATTTATTAATAAATGAAGATTTAAAAAATGACTTGTAGGGGGATTTTATTTTTTGTCTGGGCATGTGGCATTATTCATCTCCATGGGGGCGGACACTAGTAAGTGCTATAGATCACAAACACTTCTATTTAATTCCTGTTGATTTTATTTTCAGCGCTGCTGCTTCACAGATTGTTTAAAAACATATGACTATGTGGGGGAGCACTGACCATCATCTCTATAATGTTAAATATGGGCATATACATTCCCAGAACCCACAGAACACAGAATGTGCTGAAGCACTGGAGTTTTCTTTTTTCTGGTAGCAACTTAGAAGATAGGAGGATGAGCAAAGCTGGCAGTTGGGTTATAATACTGACAAAGCAGAGCAACTCCTGCAAAGAATTTCCTGTAAGTAGGCCTGAGACTGACATGTGTGATCACATTCTACCTCTACTGGCAGTGCAATGATTTTGAAATTAAAAAGACTAGATATACAAAAATATTAAGTTTGAAAGCACCACAAAAGACATTTTACACTTAAAAGTGTGGGTTCCCACTTTAACCAAGTCTCACTGGATAAGTGTGGGTTCATGGTGATATTTAATTTGAAATTTCAGTTTGGTATAGTTTGGCTTTATGGTTTACTCAGTTTGTAAAAGGTAAAAAATATATATGATAAAACATAACATATAAATATAGTATATAAATATTATATAGCAATGTTATATATATATGTTTACTGAGTTTGTAAAGGGAAAAATATATATAACTATATATAAATATTATATGTATAGCAATGTTATATATATGGTTTACTCAATTTATAAAGGATAAAATACCTATATAACAATATATATGCATAAAATTATGTATATATGTATATGTATAGCAATAAATATTTTTTTGTTTTTGTTGTTGCTTTGTCTTTTTTGTTGTTGTTCTTTTTATTGGCTCATTAGTGTACCCAGTGAAAGTTCAGCTAATTAGAAAGATGAGCTAATTAGGGTAATAGGTAGGCAATAATATATTGCATTGGAGAATTTGGAATCCAAAATATGTGTAAATTCCTCAAGTTTAATCATTTACATTTCCTAATCTCAGTTTTGATGAGAGATTAGGCCAAACGAAAGTGATTCAAGGTCTTGGTCATTAAGTAATAAGTAAAATTTTGATGTTGTTAATGTATTTTAATCACTTTTATTGCCTTAAGTTCCCTTAACCACCTCAAAAATGGTGAAACTTTGCTTAAATTATAAATTATATAAACAAGCATATATTTAATGTGGATATTCATATTAACATGGGAGCTGGCTCACTTACTCAAAATATTCTACTTCACCTTCAGATGGGGAATAATCAAAGCAATGCATGCCTATGCCATTTGAATGCCATGAATTTAGGACAATTAATAAATGTTCTACAAGCTTCAAAGATGCATGGGTCACTGAAAAGAAAAATATACAAGATAAAACAGTTCAGGAAAGTTTCACCTCCATCTAGTGAACCAGAAGTATAGACACATAAATGAAGAGGGGGAGAATCCAGAGTTATTTGCTTGAAATTTTCACTAGTATCTCTGTTTGAATTTTTATTTGAAAGATAAAATTTGAAGGAAGATGAGCTAATTAGGGTAATAGGTAGGCAATAATATATTGCATTGGAGAATTTGGAATCCAAAATATGTGTAAATTCCTCAAGTTTAATCATTTACATTTCCTAATCTCAGTTTTGATGAGAGATTAGGCCAAACGAAAGTGATTCAAGGTCTTGGTCATTAAGTAATAAGTAAAATTTTGATGTTGTTAATGTATTTTAATCACTTTTATTGCCTTAAGTTCCCTTAACCACCTCAAAAATAGTGAAACTTTGCTTAAATTATAAACTATATAAACAAGCATATATTTAATGTGGATATTCATATTAACATGGGAGCTGGCTCACTTACTCAAAATATTCTACTTCACCTTCAGATGGGGAATAATCAAAGCAATGCATGCCTATGCCATTTGAATGCCATGAATTTAGGACAATTAATAAATGTTCTACAAGCTTCAAAGATGCATGGGTCACTGAAAAGAAAAATATACAAGATAAAACAGTTCAGGAAAGTTTCACCTCCATCTAGTGAACCAGAAGTATAACACATAAATGAAGAGGGGGAGAATCCAGAGTTATTTGCTTGAAATTTTCACTAGTATCTCTGTTTGAATTTTTATTTGAAAGATAAAATTTGAAGGAAGATGAGCTAATTAGGGTAATAGGTAGGCAATAATATGTTGTATTGGAGAATTTGGAATCAACATTGTAGAAATATGGGATGCACAAAATATTCTGTGCATTTATACTTCTTTGTATATTGTATAAGACACATGAAGCATTATAAACACTTTTCAAAGGTGCAGGAAACTTTATTCTATAGTAGTTAAAAGAACTGTGTTAATATTTTGTATTCAGTATATCCTCAATCCAACAGTCTTATTATGCTCAATTGGTTGCAGAGTAATTTCAATAGGGTCAGTACTTCAAGGTCTTATATGTTTACTGTTTGGGACCCTAATATGTCCATATCATAAACACAGAGATTCTAAAATATAAATAGAAAAATTAATTGTTGATATTCAGTTGCTCAGTTGTGTCTGACTCTGTGACCCCATGGATTGTAGCATGCCAGGCATCCCTGTCCTTCACCGTCTCCTGGAGCTTGCTCAAACTTATGTCCATTGAGCCAATGATGCTGTCCAACAATTTCGTCCTCTGTTGGCCCTTTCTCCTCCTGCCTTCAGTCTTTCCCAGTATCAAGGTTTTTCTGATGAGTCAGCTTTTTGCATTAGGTGGACAAAGTACTGGAGCCTCAATTTCAGCATCAGTCCTTCCAATGAACATTCAGCACTGATTTCCTTTAGGATGAACTGGTTTGATCTCTTTACAGTCCACACAACTGTTAAGAGTCCTCTCCAACGCCATAATTCAAAAGCATCAATCCTTTGGTGCTCAGCCTTCTTTATGGTCTAACTTTCAGAAGCAGAAGATATTAAGAGGTGGCAAGAATATACATAAGAACTGTATAAAAAAGATCTTCATGACTCAGATAATCATGATGGTTTGATCACTCCCCTAGAGCCAGACATCCTGGAATGTGAAGTCAAGTGGGCCTTAGGAAGTATCACTACCAACAAAACTAGTGGAGGTGATGGAATTCCAGTTGAGCTATTTCAAATCCTGAAAGATGATGCTGTAAAAGTATGGCACTCAATATGCCAGCACATTTGGAAAACTCAGCAGTGGCCACAGGACTGGAAAATGTCAGTTTTCATTCTAATCCCAAAGAAAGGCCAGGCCAAAGAATGCTCAAATTACCGCACAATTGCACTCATCTCACATGCTAGTAAAGTAATGCTTAAAATTCTCCAAGCCAGGCTTCAGCAATATGTGAACCATGAATTTCCAGCTGTTCAAGTTGGTTTTAGAAAAGGCAGAGGAATCAGAGATCAAATTTCCGACATCCGCTGGATCCTGGAAAAACCAAGAGAGTTCCAGAAAAACTTCTATTTTTTTTTTGCTTTATTGACTATGCCAAAGCCTTTGATTATGTGGATCACAATAAACTGTGTAAAAATCTGAAAGAGATGGGAATACCAGAACACCTAACCTGCCTCTTGAGAAACCTGTATACAGGTCAGGAAGCAACAGTTAGACCTGGACATGGAACAACAGACTGGTTCTAAATAAGAAAAGGAGTATGTCAAGGATGTATATCATCACCCTGTTTATTTAACTTATATGCAGAGTACATCATGAGAAATGCTGGGTGGAGGAAACACAAGCTGGAATCAAGATTGCCTGGATAAATATCAATAACCTCAAATATGCAGATGACACCACGCTTATGGCCGAAAGTGAAGAAGAACTAAAGAGCCTCTTGATGAAAGTGAAAGAGGAGAGTGAAAAAGTTGGCTTAAAGCTCAACATTCAGAAAACGAAGATCATGGCACCCGGTCCCATCACTTCATGGCAAGTAGATGGGGAAACAATGGAAACAGTGGCTAACTTTATTTGTCTGGGCTCCAAAGTCACTGCAGATGGTGATTGCAGATGGTGATAAAATTAAAAGATGCTTACTTCTTGGAAGTTATGAACAACCTAGACCTCATATTAAAAAGCAGAAACATTACTTTGTTAACAAAGGTCTGTCTAGTCAAGCTATGGTTTTTCCAATAGTCATGTATGGATGTGAGAGTTGGACTATAAAGAAAGCTGAGCATCAAAGAATTGATGTTTTTGAACGATGGTGTTGGAGAAGACTCTTGAGAGTCCCTTGGACTGCAAGGAGATCCAACCAGTCCATCCTAAAGGAGATCAGTCTTGGGCGTTCATTGGAAGGACTGATGTTGAAGCTAAAAGTCCAATATTTTGGCCACCAAAAGCAAAGAGCTGACTCATTTGAAAAATCCTTTATGCTGGGAAAGATTGAGGGCAGGAGGAGAAGAGGATGACAGAAGATGAGATGGTTGAATGGCATCACTGACTCAATGAACATGAGTTTGGATAAACTCTGGGTGTTGGTGATGGACAGGGAGGCCTGGTGTGCTGTGGTTCTTGGGATCATGAAGAGTCAGACATAACTGAGCGACTGATTAAACTGGACAAACCATTTCTTTGACTATACAGAGCTTTATTTGCAAAGTAGTATCTCTACTTTTTAATATGCTATTTGTCATAGGTTTTCTTCCAAGGAGCAAGTGTCTAATTTCATGGCTGCAGTCACCATCTGTAATAATTTTGGAACCCAAGAAAACAAAGACTGTCACTGTTTCCATTGTTTGCCCATCTATTTGCTATGAAGTGTTGGGACTCTAAGCCATGATCTTTGTTTTTGAATGTTGAGTTTTAACCCAGCTTTTCACTCTGCTTTTTCACTTTCCTCTAGAAGCTCTTTAGTTCCTTTCACTTTCTGCCATAGGGTGGTGTCTTCTGCATATCTGAAGTTATTGCTGTTTCACTGAGCAACTTGATTCCAGTGGAAAAATTAATATATTCCTCTAAATTTTTTTAAATGCACCTAAAGCCAAAAGCAAGAGTGAAACCAAACTGGAAGGCAAGTTAAAACATCGAATATCATAGCTTCTCATCAAGGCAGAGATACAGGTGACTCAGATTCTACCCTTATGATGTACCCCATGTAATTAGTACTTCAGGTTCATTACTTGACACCAGAATATGGAATTGGAAGTTAGACTAAAATATCTACATCTTTTATGCTTTTTCTCATATTGACTGTCTTGCGTATTTTCTCTCTTGACTTTCAATTTCTTATTTCTTTTTCAATCTGGCTTTCCTTATTTTCCCCTCCAGAGACTGTATGAAAAAGAATAATAGAGACTGAAGTCAGTAATACATATCTCAAGATCAAGCAGGGTCATGCTTCGTTTTTAGACCACTTGTCTGGGGGACTGAGTCCATTAAATCTGTATTTGAACTTGACCTGATATTTGTTGTGTCTTCAATTAGACTCAGTTCAGAACTATCTTTAAATATTTTGAAGCTCTTATTCAAGGCTTTGGATAAGGGCATGGCAACCCCCTCTAGTATCCTTCTCTCGGAGAATCCCATGGACAGAGGTGCCTTGTGGGCTACAGTCCATACAGTCACAGAGTCAACACAACTGAAGCAACTTAGCACACACACGTACAAGGCTTAGAAAATAAGGACTGGAAACATTATAGAGATTTCTATTACTTTATGGGCTGGCTGCCAATTTTGGTTTACCAGGGACTTATTTATTCTTCAGGCTTGCCTTTGTATTATTGGACCTTGAGAGATCTCCTTTCATGCAACTGACTTGCCCCAGCCTTTGGGAGGTCACAGTAGTGCATTTGACAAAGGCTAGAGTATTTCTCTCCATCTTCTGACCAGAGTCAGCCTTCAAGTGGCTACTACATTGCACTTAGGGGAAGCACTGCCTGTAACACCATGGGAAATGTCTCCCAGGATTCCTGCCTAGACTTGACACACTAACCCATGATTAAAGTCTGGTGAACACTTTAGAATGGAAGATGAGGGAATGTGTTGATGGGTATGTGCAGACTACTCCACAGCTCTTTAGCATTTAAATTTGTCATTCAGCCCACTTGTGACTAGTAAAATATACTAAAAATTCATTTGGTTTCTACCTCCATTTCTGGAGAATTCCCTCTGCTTCTGCTATTCCAACAAGTATGAAAGCAGCCCATGTGAAGCATCCCCTACTCTCTGTAATTTAGCACATTTGGTTTTCTTTGCATCCTCAACTTTCTGATGCTTTGCTGCCCAATAATGTAATCTTATATGACATGGCTATGTATACATAAATTTAATTAAATGTCAATAAAATTTAATTTCCCTAGTTGTACCAGCTGCATTTGAAGCATTAAATAGCCATGTGTGACTAGGGACTATCATATTGGACAATGCAAATTAGAACATTTTCATTATCACAAAAAGTTATATTGGATAGCAGTGCTCTGATGGGTTAAAACTAAAAGAAAATTTTGTGTAGCTTGTATAACGGTTAGTGTGAGAATAACAATTTCTCCAAACTTCTTATATCATGACCAGAATTGGAAGTTTTTCCATTATTTTCCCAATGGATATACAAAGTTTTCTTGAGTATGTAGGTCAATAGATAGGCATAGTTAGCTACATTATTTCTATTCTTTTATAATTTTATTTTTATTTTTGTGTTTAACACAATGGTCTTCCCCGATAGCTCAGTTAGTAAAGAATCTGCCTGCAATGTGGAGACCCTGGTTCAATTCCTGGGGTGGGAAGATTTGCTGGAGAAGGGACAGGCTTCCCACTCCAGTATTCTTGGGCTTCCCTCATGGCTCAGATGGTAAAAAGTCTGGCTGCAATGCGGGATATCTGTGTTTGATCCCTGGATTGGGAAGATCCCCTGGAGAAGGGAAAAGCTACCTACTCCAGTATTCTGGCCTGGAGAATTCCACAGGCTGTGTAATCCATGGGGTTACAAAGAGTTGAGCATGACTGAGAGTCAGACATGAAAGAACATGACACTTACTTGTAGCTATATTTTTGAATATGATAATTTTTATTGCTAATGTGCTTTTATTGTTTAAAATTAAGTATTCCCACACAATTGAATGTGTGGTATTTTCTCCTTTATGCTTTTATGCCACTAAATTATATAACAAATATTTATGAATATGAGGGTCTGTTAGCATTAATCTTTCAGCTTTAATTTCAATATCATATTCATTTCATTATTGTAGTTTGATAATACTTTTTACTAACCAATAATGTAAACCTACACCATTTTACTGTATTTTCAATAATTTTTAATATTGTCAAAGGTAGTCTCTTTTCTTCAGAAAAGTTTTAGAATCACTCTGAAGCCTTATTTCCTTCACAATAACAAGCAAGCAAACACAAATAATGATGGATATTTTTATTAAAGGTTAATAAATTTGAAATAACTTGTAAAATACATAGTTCTACTTTTATCCCAAATATGATTTATTTAATATGACACTCATTTATATTTTTAATTTTTTTTTTATATTTCTGATATAGAAATATAAAGGTTTAAGGTTTTATATGTTTGGTGTATTTTGAATGAGAAAACTTTCTAATTTCTAATTGAGTATTTAAAGAAAGACACTTTTTTATTTCTAAATATTTACTTTGTGTCTAGTCAATTTGCTGGAGAAGGCAATGGCACCCCACTCCAGTACTCTTGCCTGGAAGAATCACTTTCACTTTTCACTTTCATGCACTGGAGAAGAAAATGGCAACCCACTCCACTGTTCTTGCCTGGAGAATCCCAGGGACAAGGGAGCTGGGTGGGCTGCCGTCTATGGGATCACACAGAGTCAGGCACGAGTGACATGACTTAGAAGCAGCAGCAGCAGCAGTCAATTTGCTGATCTTTTTGGTAGCGTTTTAAAATTTTCTTTCAGTATAGAGCTAGATAATTAATTACTGATAACTGACTCTTTTATGCCCCTGCCACTTTGCCTTCTATTCACATCTGAGCTGGTAGAAACACATCTGCCAAGTGTTGTCATCCAGCAGGTTCAATGCATATGCAAACATGTATAGTTTAATGACAGCATTGGCTGTCATTAAAAGGTGCTGATTTATTGAGTATGTCAATTTATACACTTATAGTTTTAATTATTTGAATAATACAGAATATTCTTGTCCTTAGATTATAATTGTATGAGTTCAGGCTGATGTCTCATTCAGGCATTTTATCTCTAGCTCTTCATGGTCCTGTTAAACATAAGCAGCTGAGTATTTATTCCTTTGAATGTGGAAGTTGTCCAGCAGATACGCTTGTCTTTAGTAGGAGACTCCTTTGAAAAATGATGATGGTGATAGTGTTCCACTGACATTATTAGCCAGTCTCTATTACATATAAATGAATGTCTCCATTAGATAATTAGTCACCTTCTTGTATCATAAATTATCACAAAATGCAAAGTCTATTAAACTTAGATTTCTTTTTTACACTTCATAACTTAATTTACTAGCTAATACTTTCAAAAATTTATATTTTCAGAAACCGACACGTATATTTTAAAAATAAAACAAAAATGGTATATATTCAAATAATGTTTTTATGCTCCTTTAAATATTATATTGAATACAATGAAAATAATTTCTGTTAAGAAAACTAGTTTGTAAGGTTAGAAACCATCTTACTTTATCAATAATGTGTGATATTCATTGGAAAATCTACCTTCTTGCCTTTGACCAAGGAAGCAAAGATACACAGAAAATATAAATTTAAAATCTAAACTTTCTGATGTTTTTAGGATCCAATCTTAGCTTGAGAGTCTAGGACTCAAAGATTTTCTCTTCTCTTGAAGATCAGCCACATTTATAGAAGGTTGAAAACCAATGTGTTCACTTCATTATAATCTTGAAGACATTTTTCTTAATTATCTTGATTACCACTATATTCCCAAGATATAGAACCATATCTGGTACATAGTTTTATTAATAAGTATGTGATGGGATGATGGGTGAATTAATAGAGAAAACTGAAGTACATCAAGAAGAAGGTATTAGAAGAGAGAGAGATGCTTCAGTAATAAAAGGAAGGGTGAACTGCAGAAAAGATGAATGGTCAGTTTTGTGAAATGCCGATGAAATGTCAAGTAAAATGAAGATGAAAGCTTCATTGACTTTAGTAACTCTAATGAGAGGAAGCTTAGTGATAAAATGTTTACGTTAACATATGATGATGAATTGAGAAGAAAATTACTTAAAAAATGAAGACAGCTGCAATCAACAACTAATGTCCAGAATCAAACATTTTTTTTCCTCTTCAGTCTAAGCAAGCATAAATAACAACCATTAGCCATCAACTCAAAGGTCTTTCCATAACTTGATTTCATAGAAAGTGAAATCATTTCCAGAAATGTTTTTTTCTCAAAATTTGTCAGTTTTTCAAATCTCCCTGAAGTCGTGCAAAACATTTTAGCATTCCCTGGTGGGTATGGCATGAGCATATATTTGAATTGGAACACTTAGCTGAGGAAACCGCATAGAGAAATATGCAATAAAATTCTACTTAAAGTGCAACATATGGTGTATCATATAAGAATCAAGTTTGAGGTGAAAAGCAGAGTAGCCATTTTTTGTTCTTTTTTCTTTTCCTTTTGTGGTATGATGGTTTTCTTTTGAATTCCTTTAATCCTGGAGTTCCTTTATTTATTTATTTTTTTGTGATTATATTGTATATTTTTGATTTGTGGTTACCTGAATTATATGTTGACCCATAACTGAATCTACGTAGTCTAAATTGATAGTCATAAGAGTCCAAACACATTCTAGAGGATTTACATTTTTATCTCTCTTCCTCACACTTTGTGATTTCAGTGTAGTGTTTTACATCTTCATGCTTATCATTTTGCTGTTAACTGTAGTTACAATAGCTTTTACAAACTTTTTTTTTAAAGTTTTTTGTTTTAATTTAGGTACTGGCTTATTTAAGTGGTCTTCACTTTCACTTTTCACTGTCATGCACTGGAGAAGGAAATGGCAGCCCACTCCAGTGTTCTTGCCTGGAGAATCCCAGGGACGGGGAGCCTGGTGGGCTGCTGTCTATGGGGCCGCACAGAGTCGGACACGACTGAAGTGACCTAGCAGCAGCACAGTCCTTTTATATGTTTTCCTTTCCTATTGTGATTTTCCGTCCTTTTTACTTTAGAGAAAACATTTCAGTATTTCTTTAAGAGCAGTTTTAGTATTGCTGAGGGTTTTGTTTGTTTGTTTTTTTAGTTTTTACTTTCTGAGAAATTATTTATCTGTCATTTCTTCTAAATTATAATCTTGTTGAGTTAAGTATCCTAGGACGAATGTTTTTCCCTTTCATAACTTTAAATATATCATGACCCTTCCATCTCATCTTCAAAGTTTCTACAGAGAAATCAACGTATTCCTCTATGGGGTTTCCCTTGTAACTGACTTTGCTTTTCTCTTATTGCTTTAAGAAATCCTTTTGGAGACGTTATCCTGTTAGGGACACTCTATGCTTCCTGTACCTGATTGTCTGTTTCCTTTCATATAATTTCTTCTAATACATTTTAATCACCCCTTTCTCCTTCTGTTACCTCTCTTGTGTATAGGTTGGCATACTTTATTATCTCATTAATCTCATTTGTTGCTTTGATTTGTTTTTCATTTGTCTTTCTGTCTGCTGTTTGGACTGGGTTATTTCCATTATTCTACCTTGCAGGTCACTTAGTTCTTCTATATTATTTAGCCTGTGAGTCATTGCTTCTAGATTAAGGTTTTTTTTTTATCTTTGCTATTGAATTGTTTTTTATTAGTTCCTAATTCCTTATAGTGATCTGCATTTCTGTTGATTACTTTTCTTAATTCCTTCAGCATTTTTATTCCCTCCTTTTTAAACTCTAAGTCAAAGTCTTCTAATTTTGCTCATTGTGGTTTATTTATTATTTTTGGCTGCACTGGATCTCCATTGCTTCGGGCGGCATTCTCTAGTTGAGCAAGCAGAGCAGGGGCTACTTTTATTGTGGTGCACTCTCATTGTGGTGGCTTCTCTTGTTGTGGAACATGGGCTCCACCTTGTTTTAGGTGCATGGGCTTCAATAGTTGCAGCAGCAGGCTCAGTAGTTGTGGTTTGAGGGTTTCTAGAACACAGGCTTGGTAGCTATGGTCCAGAGGCTAAGTTGTTCCATGGCATGTGGAGATCTTCCCAGACCAGGGATCAAACCCATGTCCCCTGCATTGGCATGTGGATTCTTACACACTGTACCACCAAAGAAGTTCACTCATTGTGATTTTGTAAGAGTTAGGTGATTGTAGTTTATAGTTTATATCTATTGAAATCTTTATATATGGAAATGTTTAAAACTTAAAAGCATTCTTCTGAAGATAGAATTAAATATATTGTATTTAATTTGTGTGTCTGTTAGTCATTCAGCTGTGTCTGACTCTGTGACCCTGTGGACTGTGGCCCACCATGCTCCTCTGTCCATGAAATTCTCCAGGCAAAAATATTTAATATAATTAAATGAATTGATTTATATTGCCATGGGAAAATAGAAATTCCAGATCTTGTGTGCAATTTAGCATTTGAGACTCTTCTAATATTTTGGTTTTGTTTCCTTTGGGTTTTATTTTGTTTCAGTGACCCACTAGATACAAGATAAACCAGAAATGCATGATACTATCTCCTTCAGAGTTCATTTTAAAATCTGTTTTCCTATCAGTAGTGTTTCAGTTTTGGAAAAAGTTCTCTCATCAGGATTTCTTCCTTCTTATTCTGTAGTATTCTGTGTTGCCAGAATTTATAGCCTTCTAAAATTTATGCTTTGAACACCTAATGATTGAAGATGCTTCCAGGTTTTATAGGCACTCTACTGCAGAGGGAGTATGTGGCCTTTATCCAGCCAAAGAGAGACAACATTATTATTTCCATCACCAGATAGTTGTATGTCTTGGCTAGTTCACTTAGCCTTTTCAAACCACACTTGTTTTCATAAGCAAAATGTCAGTAATAATGTTTATTTCTTACTGTAGTCTAATGATATAAAACAGTATATAATTTTTTAAATATAAATTTAACATATAAGTACTCAATTAGTTCATTTCTTTACTTGGACTGTTGGCCTACTTCCTCCTCCCAACATATTGCTATCCTTTGAATCCACTCTGGTACTATTGCCTGGAAAATCCCATGGACAAAGGAGCCTGGTAGGCTACAGTTCATGGGGTCACAAAGAGTCTGACACAACTGAGTGACTTCAGGTTTCAGGTTTGCCTCTTATTTCATTAGTTTTTTGTGATTTTTCTTCAGAAATAATCATTTCTATATCACTATGCACTTCATTCCCAAGGAGTACTACGTCCTCATTGCTTGCCTGCCTTATCTTCCCTATGCCCCATAAGAATATGCTAATTCCTTTCTGGAACTAATGTAAATATGTCTATAAATGCATGTCTTTTATTAGATATCATCTTTCCCTGGTTCCTTTCCTCTTAGTGTCAAGGATTATGTTTTATTTGTCTTTACATTTACAGCTCATTATGTAATGTCTGCAGAGTATAATTACTTAATAGATTAGATAGCATCATGCTATAAAGTTATTGAGATCATAGGTTTTGTAACTGGATATATGTGGGCTGAAATCAGGAATCTTCCACTCAGCTATGTGAAGTGGGACAGTTATTAACATTATTTTGTAAACTTTAAAACTGGTATAATAATATTTGTTTAACAGAATTGTTTAATTAAATATGAAATGTTTATAAAGTTTTTAGTATACTGTCTGAAAGTCTAAGTGCTTATAAAATGCTCTGTTACTCTTTTATGGTGAAAGAATGAACAATTAAATTTAAAATGATTTGTTGAAAACTTCTATTGATGATACATATAAGGGTACAAACTAATGATAATATAAAATATTCTCCCAAAGTCATATCTTTCTCCTTTTACTACTCCCCAAACATCAAAACTTTGAAAAAATTTCTAAGTTCCTCTCCTTCATATCCCTTGGGTAAGAGACATCAGTTTCATACATTTACTCATTCAATGGAATGGGTCTAGACAGTGACTGAAATTATAAATATTACCTTCATTTTAGACCATAAAGCTTGCATAATAAATTGGGCATACTAATATTCTTCATTTTATTTCTATGAACATTGTTCAGCATTTTCCTTGTGTTTAGTCCTATTCAGTTCAGTTCAGTTCATTTCGGTCGTTTAGTCGTGTCCAACTCTTTGTGATCCCCTGTGTCGCAGCATGCCAGGCCTCCCTGTCCATTACCAACTCCCGGAGTTCACCCAAACTCATGTCCATCAGGTTGGTGATTCCACCCTGCCATCTCATCCTCTGTTGTCTCCTCCTCCTCCTGCCCCCAATCCCTCCCAGCATCAGGGTCTTTTCCAATGAGTCAGCTCTTTGCATGAGGTGGCCAAAGTATTGGAGTTTCAACTTCAGCATCAGTCCTTCCAATGAACACCCAGGACTGATCTCCTTTAGGATTGACTGGTTGGATCTCCTTGCAGTCCAAGGGACTCTCAAGAGTCTTCTCCAACACCACAGCTCAAAAGCATCAATTCTTCAGCACTCAGCCTTCTTCACAGCCGAACTCTCGCATCCATACATGAACACTGGAAAAACCATAGCCTTGACTAGACAGATCTTTGTTGGCAAAGCAATACTCTTTATTTTAAGGAAGTTAACCCTAATAAAAGGTAGTTTATGAAAATATTTCAGAGCTAATTTTGTAGAATGAGGCATTACTGTAGTAATTCAGAGTAGTAAGCAATTGATTAGGTTGAAGTATGTGAATAAGGCACAGTTAAAAATAGAGAACTTAAAGACTTGATTCAGAGAACTTGGTGTGCCTCGCACATAAAATAGATTTAATCATTTGTCCTTTTTTATTGAATACCTACTTACTAAAGGCCAAAGAATAATAAAGCTTCATCTGAGAGAATCTACCAGAATGTTTAGACTCCATGGTCCTTGAAGAAAATATGACTCAAACACTTTATTAATGGTTTAAATTTAAACTTGGCAGGCAGCCACTGTATTAGTGCTTGAAATACTTCTTCACATAGTATGACTTTTAAAATTAGCTTTTAATAAGAAATTTGTAACATTATTTGTTAAGCAGAACTTCTCATTAATCACAAATATGTTCACTAGCTTCCTATAGGAGATGGATATATCTATCTGTCTTTCTATCTCTCTCTATATATGAATCTTATTTTTATTAGTTTTAATTGTGTAGCTGCTTTAAATATTGGGTTAATTTTGCTGTACAGCAAAGTGAATCAGCTATCAAATTGTGGTGAATATTGATTAGGAAAATGTTTAGGGTGAGACCTCTTTCTTTCTGCTTTAACCACATGAGGATTTGATGAAAATTTGTGTAGATCTATAGTCTGTCTTTGGATATTTATGATTCTTCAGAGAGTGAAGGATCCAAGTTATAGTTATAGAATTTATTTCTGACTGATCTGATGGATTTAATTAAGCACATTTATATAACCTAGCGCAGCCTTGCAAAACATTTTCAAATATAATTAGATCTAAAAATCATATTAAATTCATAGGCATTGAAGAGTTCCAAACTGAATTATTCAGATACTTTGCTCTATATGTCCATCTGTGTATCTACACACACACACACACACACACACACACACACACACACACACACACACACACATATCTAGTTTTCTTCTTTTTCTGCCCTTGGCCTCTTTCCTTGCAAAGACATCTCCTGGATCTGCAGCCCACACTGGTCAACACTCTGTGTCCTAACACCAGTTTCTTTACAGTTATTTTGATCTCATGTGTTTAACCAAATGCTGTTTGTATTCAGCATTTAGCAAATCAGCCAGGTCCTCAAGGGCTGTTTCTTCTAGAATATTTCTCTCCTTCTAATCCCAGAAGGATGTGTTTCACAACTATATTAACTGCTAAGACTTAAAAACGTCACATGATACAACACCATACACTTACTGTCTATGCCACAGTTAACACATGTATCCTCAGTTTTTTTTATGTTTATTTGTATATAACTTTTAAAGGTTACACTTCATTTACAGTTATTACAAAACATTGGCTGTATTCCCTGTGTTGTACAATACTTCCTTGTAGCCATTATACACTGAAGTTTGTATCTCCTACTCCTCTACCCCTATATTATACCTCCCCTTTCCAGCTCCCTACTGGGAACCACTAGTTTGTTCTCCATATATCAGTTTGCTTTTTTTTTAAAAATATATATATGTTTACTAGTTCATAGTGCTTTTCAGATTCTATATGTAAGTGATATCATAGCATATTTGTTCTTCATCTGACTTGTTTCACTTAGTAGAAAAGTGAAAGATAGTGTTAGTCACTCAGTCATATCCGACTCATAGGAACCCCATGGACTGTAGCTCCTCTCTCTATAGGATTTTCCAGGCAAGAATATTGAAGTTGATTGCCATTCCCTTCTCCAAGGGATCTTCCTGACAAAGGGGTAGAACCCAGGTCTCCTGCATTGCAGACATATTCTTTACTGTCTGAAGCGGCCAGGGGCTTCATTTCACTTAGTACAGTGCAATCCAAGTCCATCAATAATGCTGCAAATGGCAAATTTCAGTTTTATGGCTGAGTAGTAGTCCATTGTGTGTGTGTTTATGTGTGTATGTATATACATATATATTATATATATACAAATAATGTATATGTAATGTATGCTGCTACTGCTATGTCGCTTCAGTCATGTCCAAGTCTGTGCGACCCCATAGAAGGCAGCCCACCAGGCTCTGCCGTCCCTGAGATTCTCCAGGCAAGAATATTGGAGTGGGTTACCATTTCCTTCTCCAGTGCATGAAAGTGAAAGTGAAGTCGCTCAGTCGCGACCCCACGGACTACAGCCCACCAGGCTCCTCTGTCCATGGGATTTTCCAGGCAAGAGTACTGGAGTGGGGTGCCATTGCCTTCTCTTTATTGTTCAGTCTCTCAGTCGTGTCCAGTTCTTTGCAACCCCAAGAACTGCAGCATGCTAGGCTTCCCTGACCTTGCTCAAACTCGTCCATTGAGTTGATGATGCCATCCAACCATCTCATTCTCTGTCACCTCCTCCTCTTGCCCTCAATCTTTCCAGAATTGGAGTCTTTTCCAATGAGTCAACGCTTCACATCAGGTGGCCAAAATATTGGAGCTTCAGCTTCAGTCCTTCCAATGACTATTCAGGATTGATTTCCCTTAGGCCTGACTGGTTTGATCACCTTGCAGTCCAGGGGACTCTCAAGTATCTCTCAAGTGTATTCACAGTTCAAAAGTATCAATACTTTGGCGCTCAGCCTTCTTTATGGTCCAGCTCTCACATCTGTATATGACTACTGGAAAAATCATAGTTTTGAGTATATGGACATTTGTCAGCAAAGTGATGTCTCTGGTTTTTAATACACTGTCTAGGTTTGTCATGGAGAAGGCAATGGCACCCCACTCCAGTACTCTTGCCTTGAAAATCCCATGGATGGAGGAGGCTGATAGGCTGCAGTCCATGGGATCGCAGAGAGCTGGACACGACTGAGTGACTTCACTTTCACTTTTCACTTTTATGCATTGGAGAAGGAAATGGAAACTCACTCCAGTGTTCTCGCCTGGAGAATCCCAGGACAGGGGAGCCTGGTGGGCTGCTGTCTATGGAGTCACACAGAGTCAGACACAACTGAAGCAACTTAGCAGCAGCAGCAGGTTTGTCATAGCTTTTCTTCCAAGGAGCAAGTGTCTTTTAATTTCAAGGATGCAGTCACCATCTGTAGTGATTTTTCAGCCCAAGAAAATAAAGTCTGTCACTGTTTCCATTGTTTCTCCATCTATCAGCCATGAAATGATGGGACCAGTTGACATGATCTTACTTTTTCTAATGCTAAGTTTTAAGCCAGCTTTGTCTCTCTCCTCTATCACTTTCATCAAGAGGCTCTTTAGTTCCTTTTCACTTTCTGCCATTCATTAGTGGTATCATCTACATATTTGAGATTGTTGATATTTCTCTTGGCAATCTTGATTCTAGTTTGTGCTTTATCCAGCCTGGCATTTTATATGATATACTCTGCATAAAAGTTAAACAAGCAGGGTGACAATATACAACCATGGCATACTTCTTTCTCAATTTTGAACCAGTCTGCTGTTCCATGTAAGGTTCTAAATTCTGCTTTTTGACCTGCATATAGGTTTCTCACGAGGCAGGTAATGTGGTCTGGTATTCCTATCCTTTTAAAAATATTCCACAGTTTCTTGTGATCCATACAATGTTCATAGCAACATCATCTACAATTGCCAAGATATGGAAGCAACCCAAATCTCTATCAGCAGATACATGGACAAAGATGTGGCATGTGTGTGTGTGGTTAGTTCCATATCTTGGTAATTATAGATGCTGCTGTTGCTATAAACATTGTGCATGCATTTTTTTCAAATTAGAAAGAATTTTATTTCTTTTGGATATATACCCAGGATTGGAATTACTGGGTCAGATGGTACTTGAGTCAGTTCTTTTTTTTTTTT